>BOPN01004803.1:7500-10000 GCA_017312705.2 Penaeus japonicus
ACTTAGACGCTCTCCAACGAAAGGATAAAAGGGAAGGCAAGAATTCAGAGAGGAACCTCAGAAAGTGGAGGGAAAAAAGATCATCAGCCGAGCTCACTTGCTTTAATATTCTGTACGACAAAAGGTGCACGCTATTTAGACAAACTTTATGCATAACTTAGCACTGACTTCCTGCTCTAATTGCCTCTCCGGCCTCCTGTGCGGGACACGCGGACCAAATATTTTGTGGAGTTGTTGTGGGCTTTTAAAGGGACAGATCACCACACACACACACATACACACACAAACAAACACACACACACACACAAACACGACGCGACACGACGGAATGCCTCTTGTTGTGCGTTTCGTGTGCTATATCTGAATCGAGGTGATAGCGTTTTCTGCTTGTGTGTAAAGCGCGCGCGCGCGTGTGTGTGTGTATGTGTGAGTCTGTGTTTACGTGTGTGTGTGTGTGTGTCTGTGTTCGCGTGTGTGTGTGTGTGAGAGTTTGTTTCTGTCTGTGTTTGCGTGTGTGCGTGTATCTGTGTGTGTGTGTGTGTGAGTGTGTGTGTGTGTGCAAAGGTGAGACGTAATTAGTCACCAGTTTCTTCTCCCCGGGAGCTTGTTATCCTTGACAGCTTCCTACACAAACATACACACCAAGTCGACACACGCACACACAGGGATGCACACAGATCCACACACGTACCAGCAGTGAGTGACGTGAACGGCTGAGGATAATGAAAAAAAAGGTAAAAAGGAAAAAGCCGAAAAAAGGAAAAAGCCAAAAAAAAGGATAAATGCAAAATAAGGTACATTACGGAGTAAAAAAAATCGCCGCGAGCTTTTTCAGCATCGAATGACGTCACTCTTTGAAAAGTAGCGTTGGTGATATGAATATTCTCTTTTAGGGTTCATTTCATTAACTACTTCGCAACGTACCTCTATTCATTATAATTTTTTTATATTTTCTCTCTGTATATTCATGTAGATAGCTTAACATATTCCTTTCATTCATTGGTTTATCCTTTGAGTGCATATATACGTATATGTTCATGTAAATATATGTATATAGATAGATAGGAAAATAAATAAACATATATATATATATTTATATATATATATATATATATATATATATATATATATATATATATATATATATGTATATATATATATATGTGTGTGTATATATATATATATATATATATATATATATATAGATAGAGAGAGAGAGAGAGAGAGAGAGAGAGAGAGAGAGAGAGAGAGAGAGAGAGAGAGAGAGAGAAAGAGAAAAAAAATCTTTCGTCCTTTCTGTCTTTTGATAGAAAGTTGGTAAAAAGTGATTTTTCTAATGAAGGCGGAGCTGTGCTACAGTATCATTTATAATTCGTGTCCAGGGTACACACATTTTTTCTCTCTCTGTAGTTATCATAACTTCTAGACGTTAGAAGTTCGGATGTCCAGAAAAAAATAAGTATATTCTTGTAACTTAGAGATTATTTTACCATTTTACTTCACATCTTTCTCTCTCTCTCTCTCTCTCTCTCTCTCTCTCTCTCTCTCTCTCTCTCTCTCTCTCTCTCTCTCTCTCTCTCTCTCTCTCTCTCTCTCTCTCTCAATACATATAATTCCAGCATTCCATCACGATCGCACTCTGACGTCTCATCTCCGACTTCAAGAATCCAGACGACACAGAAGACACCATCTCGCACATTTTTCCAGCGCGGGACCGTGCACAGTGACAGATGTTGCAGTGATTCGCTCAAGACCTTTGCAGCCTTTTTTTTTTCTCTCTCTCTCTCTGCCACTTGGAGGATCCCGCTAGGCGCTCCCGTTGACAGACTGACACAGTAAATCGCCTGACTTTTATCCAAGAATCTCGTGGATGAATACTTGTCTTTTTTTTTTTTTTTTTTTTTTTTTTGAGAAGGAATTACGTCAGTCGTTCCTCTGTTGATCTCGTAGATGCTTGACCTCATGCCTGTCTTCTCTCTGTTAACCTCTTTGACAGACACTTACCATTATAGCCGTCTTTCTACTGCGAGCGTGATTGACAGCCACTTCTTATTATGTCTGCCTTTCTTGTTTGTTTCTTTGTCCAGTCGAAGGCGAAGAGGGACAAGGAGATGAAGGAGACAAGAGAGAGATCGAGATTCCAACAGAAAGGGAAAATAGAGAAACCGATAGGGCGTGTTTACAAGATGTTAACATTGGTAAAGAGAAAAAGCGCGATATATGTTGGTGGTCGAAAGCTTGTTTTTGTCTTCATAGACTCAGAGGAGACTCTCAAAATGGAGTAAAATGGAGTAAAATGGAGTATATTTATCCAGCGTTTGGTGAATATAAAGGACATACGGTCAACAGATCGCTCCGCTGGCGACTGTTTTACACAATAAACTCCATAGTGTCCAATTGTCCATCATCCACACGTTATCAAATAATCACTCCCATTGCCATACGCTGACATATTTGATTGAAATATGCATATCATTGCAATTCATGTGGAAACATAGAG
>BOPN01004803.1:22500-25000 GCA_017312705.2 Penaeus japonicus
TTATATTTATCTATCTACCCATCTATTCATCTATCTGTATATCCATAAGCATGCATATACTATTCCATCTATCTACTCGTGTTCCTTTCCATCTATATATATCCCTTTCTAGCTATCTACCCCCCCCCCCCTCTCTCTCTCTTTCTCTCTCTCTCCTTCCTCCCTCCATCTCTCTCTCTCTCCTTCATCTCTCTCTCTCCCTCATCCGTCTCTCTCTCTCTCTCTCTCTCACACACTCTATCTCCTTCATCTCTCTCTCTCTCTCATCTCTCTCTCTCTCTCCCTCTCTCTTCCTCTCTCTCTCTCTTCCTCCATCTCATCCTCCGAGATTCTTTGCATGACTCAAAGCCATGCCCATCTTTTTCTCGATTTTTTGTCCCTCCCATTCCGGGCCAAGTGCTGCTCCCCATTCAGCCAGCTCCGTTCATTATTTCGCAACAATTGACAGCTCCTTAGCCGAGATGTGGCGTGTTTACCGAGCGCTAGGGTGGGGTGGGGTGGCGGGGCATAGGGAGGGGATGGAAGAAAGGGGGAGGGGGTGGAAGAAAGGGGGAGTGGGGAAAGGCGAGCTGGGGTATAGAAGCCCGAAAGAGGAAGAGGGAGAGAGCGAGAAGTTTGGGCTTTTTGTAGGCTTCTTCTTCTCGTTTCTCTTGTTTTTTCTTTCTTTACTGGTGTGTATTGGTATTTTTCTTCTTATTCTTTTTTATTTTTCTTCTTCTTTCGTTTTTTATCTTGTTATATTCTGCTTTCTCTTTTTTCCGTTTTCTCTATCTCTTTCTTTTGCTGTATTTATGGATGTACAATATTTACTCGTGTGTCTTTTTCCTTTCTGTCTTTCATTATTTTTTTCTCTTCTTTTACTTTCTTTCTCTCTTCTTAATAGTCTATTCGATTTTATTTTCTCTTTATCTATTTCATTTCTGGATTTTACATCTTTCTCCTGCGACTTACCAATCTACTTACCTCTTATTTATATGTTTATCCAAGAATTTTCTCTTATTCACTCTCTCTCTCGCTCTCTCTCTCTCTCTCTCTTACTCTCTATCTCTTTCTATCTCCCTATCTATCATCTATCTATCTATCTATCTTACTATCTATCCATCCATCAAACTATCTATCTATCTTTCTATCTATCCATCCATCAAACTATCTATCTATCTTTCTATCTATCCATCCATCAAAATATCTATCTATCTTTCTATCTATCTATCCATCAAAATATCTATCTATCTTTCTATCTATCCATCCATCAAAATATCTATCTATCTATCTATATCTTTCTCAAGCCCTACCCCACTCCACCCGCCCACTTCCCAAGCGCCCCCTTCCGCTGGCCTTGACCAAGAGCGGCGGGGAAGGAGGGAGGAAGAGGGAGGGGTGAGGGTGAGGGTGGCACAGCGTCTCGACAGCCTCCCTTCATCTCGTGGCGGGGCATCCGTCCACCCCCTCACTCCCCTCGCGACGTCCTGTCCCGCTGCCACGATACCCTTTATGGGCAGCCAACAGGTCGCGGTCTCACCCTTCATGGTCGCGCCGCAGGTCCTAACTTCAAGGCCAGGCACCGAGGCAGGCCATCCTTGCCAACGGCGGGGGGCGGCGGTGGTGTCCTGCTTTTTCCCCCCACACCTCCCACCCCCTCATCTCCTCCCCCCCCCTTCCTCCCGAGTGATGATGCTAGTTTCGTTGTCTTTGTTGACAAGGCGTGTCGCGTGGTGAAGGGGGTAAGGTAAGGTGAAGGTTGTGATGATATGTAGGGTATTTAGCTTCGATGGATGGTTATGTGGTCTATGTGGTAGAGAGGGTATGGTTTGATGGTTGTTATTTCGTGACCATAGTCTTTCATTTCCTTTCTTTCTTTCTTTTTTCTTAAATCCCTAACTTTCTTTCCTTTACATATTCAGCTATTTTGCGATTTTGAAATGTTCTCATCTTCACCAAAGAGCCGCTTTGTCCTTATCAACAAACTCTGTTGAACAATGATACGTCGTCGCTGCAAATACCATGACGCCACACCCTTTCCATCAACATTGGCTATGTTATAAATGGCCATCACTGTTTCGTCACCGTTTAACACTGCCGACGTCTCCCTCAAGAGAATCCTTAGCACTGCCGACGTCTCCCTCAAGAGAATCCTTTAGCACTGCCGACGTCTCCCTCAAGAGAATCCTTAGCAATGCCGACGTCTCCCTCAAGAGAATCCTTAACAATGCCGACGTCTCCCTCAAGAGAATCCTTTAGCACTGCCGACGTCTCCCTCAAGAGAATCCTTAACAATGCCGACGTCTCCCTCAAGAGAATCCTTAACAATGCCGACGTCTCCCTCAAGAGAATCCTTTAGCACTGCCGACGTCTCCCTCAAGAGAATCCTTAGCACTGCCGACGTCTCCCTCAAGAGAATCCTTTAGCACTGCCGACGTCTCCCTCAAGAGAATCCTTTAGCACTGCCGACGTTTCCCTCAAGAGAATCCAGCTGAGCGATGGTCGTGCTAGTCGTAAACGC
>BOPN01004803.1:32500-40000 GCA_017312705.2 Penaeus japonicus
ATTACTTCTGAGTTTTTATCTTTGTTGTTGTTCTTCTTCTTGTTCCATATCCTTGTTTCTTTTTTTTTTCTTTTTTTTATCTCTTCTTTCCATCATTCTCCTCACTCTCCCCTTCTCCACCTTCTTTTCCTTCTCCTTCTTCTTCTTTTTCTTCTTCTTCTTCTTCCTCCCTCCCCCTCCTCTTCCTCCTCCTATTTCTTTTCTTTCTTCTCCTCCTCCTCTCTACTCCTCCTCTTCCTCCTCCTCCTCCTCCTTCTTTTCTTTCTCCTCCTCCTCTCTACTCATTCTCTTATTCCTCTTCTCCCTCCCCCCCTCTCCTCCTCCTTTACCTCCTCCTTCTCTCTCCTCCTCCTCCTCTCTCCTCCTCCTCCTACTCCTACCTCCAACTACCTTCAATCTCTCTTTTCTTCAATCTCCATTCGCGGGATATTTAATTCCGGTGACGTCATTTACGACCACGTCTCAGACACACCAGAAGAAATCCGATTTTTCGAACGTTATTCGTACTACCACGAACGCGCGCAACATAGCATCATGCACAGCGAACCGCTACATGCAACATATCGGCTGCACCATGACATGACATCGCATATCGAAAGCATTAGAGGAAAACAACGTATTCCGGTAGTCCAATGTCCATAGCTGACGAGACATGAAATTCTGCTTTGATATTGCATCAGTTGCAGATGGCCGTGCAACTCTCTCGTCACATTGCAGTTTGGTATTATGCAATGTCCATTATTGCTTTCGCCTTGGTGCGAGGTCGATAGTAATGTGTACTTTCTTCGAGGTGTACTTTCACTGTGTCTGTCTGTCTGTCTGTCTGTCTTTTTGTTTACCGAGCTGTCTGACCTTAGTAGTATTTGGTCGCCTCACTGTCTGTTTGTATTTGTTCTCTGAATGTCTATGTCTCTGTCTGTCTATGTATCTGTTTCTCTGCTTATCTGACAGTCTATCTAATCTTCTGTCTCTATAGCTAATATTCAACCTATCTTTCTCTCTAGCAACTCACCTACCTATTTAGATTTTTTTTTTTTTTTTTTTTTATACGTTACTCGTACTGCTTCTGCATGTTTGATATTCTATCTATCTCAACTCTATTCCTTGCTCTTATTCTTTCTATCTGCTCATCAAGTTTTGTTTTCACATGTTTGGATATATTTCTCCATAGTAGTTTCCAGATAAGACTGATGGGTCACAATAAACAAAAGAGGAATAGAAAGCGCAATTTTTTGGTTATTCCCTTATCATCATTTTGATTGTTATCAATATCATTATTCTTATTATCATTCTGATGATGACGATGACCATAACTATTATTACGATTATTGGTATGGTTATCATCATTGTTATTATCATTATCATTATTATCACTATCAGGATTATCATTATCATTATCCTCATTCTCAGTATAATCCCTATAATATAATTTATCATCATTATCATATCATTGCAACCTCCCGTTTATTCTATCTCTCTCGCCAGAAACCCTATTAACAGTTAAACAACAGAATCTCTTTCAATATACCGTTAAAACGAAACATATGCCTCAGAGCACCATCATCTGCCCCCCCCCCCCCCCCTCTCCTCTTCTTCCCCCTATATCTGCCCATCGCACCTCGTCTCCCTCCCCCCTCCCCCTCATCCCCTTTCCTCCTACCCAACAGATCTCATCTCATACCCTTACCCCTACCCCTACCCCTTCCTCTACCCCCTACCTAGTGCCCACCATCTCCTCCCCCCTCGCTACCCATCCCCTCCACCTCCTCCCTCCTCCCTCCTCCCTCCTCCCTCCTCCCTCCTCCATCCTCCCTCCCCTTTCCTCTCCTCCCTTTCCCCTCGTAACCTACCCCCTCCTCCCTCTCCCCTCTGACCCCCTCCTCCTCCCTCTCCTCCCTTTCCCCTCGTACCCTACCCCTCTCCTACCCCATACCCTGGGGGATGTCGGAAGAACTAGGCCCTCTGGTGACTCCCTCGGGCATGCCTTACGGTACTTGGCTTTCGGAAGGGTTACAGGGTGGGTGGTGGGGAGGGGAGAGGGGGGAGGGGAGTAAAGGTGGCGGACGGGGGAAGGGAGGGAGGGAGGAGGACGGGAGGGAGGGCGGAGCAGGGGATGGAGGGTGGGAGTAGTAGACGGGGGGGGGGATAGATTTAGGTAATCATCTTATGTATCTGTGTGACCCTCTAATTAACCCTTTTCTTCTTCTCTGTTTTGTTTCTTTCTTTCTTTGTGATTATTGTCGTCTTTCTTATCACTGTATTTACCAATGTATATCTACTACTTGTATCTATCACGTATCTTACTGTGAGCTTTTAATGTTACTTCTATTACGTGTATTATATCTGTCAAAATAATCTTATAGTGATTCCTTCCATCATGTCTGTAATGATTAAGGAGATGAGTATCATTACTATTAATTAAGACACGGAATAATCATAATTGATGAGCAATGTTATCATTTTCGTTATTGATGATAATGATGAGATATAAGTTTGTTAGACGAAAAGAATAAATAAAAACAATAAAAGAAAAAAGGAGGAAAAAGACGATGAAAAAAACGTTAAGTATAACTGTACCTTTCTCTCCAGACCTCTTATCGTAGTCTATTTTTTTCTTTCTCTCTTGTTCTTCTATTTTTTTCCTTTTCTTTTTTTTTCTATCTTAAAGGAGCGAGGAGGAAGTAGAGTGAGAAGGGCATTGGGTGGAGGTGATTGAGTTAAGTTTGGGGACTCTTCTGTGATGACTCGGTAGAAAGGTGAGGGTCTCTCTCTCTCTCTCTCATTCTCTTTCTCTCTCTCTCTCTCTCTCTCTCTCTCTCTCTCTCTCTCTCTCTCTCTCTCTCTCTCTCTCTCTCTCTCTCTCTCTCTCTCTCTCTCTCTCTCTCTCTCTCTCTCTCTCTCTCTCTCTCTCTCTCTCTCTCTCTCTCTCTCTCTCTCTCTCTCTCTCTCTCTCTCTCTCTCTCTTTCTCTCTCTCCCCTTCTCTCTCTCATTATCTCCCTCTCACTTTACTTATCTTTCTCCTTATCTATTCAACTCCCGCACCCTACTTTGTATACGTAATAATGCAAGTATTCAAGATGATAAACACGACATGACAATGATTAAAAACCTGAAAGTAACTGACACACTTACTCCCTTCTCCCTCCCCTACCCCCTCACCCCCCCCTCACCCCCGCCCTCACCATACCCCGTAAACCTTGCTCCATTTTTGCCATACGTTACGTCCTAATAGCAAGGGGTAAACAGTAATTACGCGCAGGTCGGATTGTGTGTGATTGGTAGTCTGATGCTCCGAGGGAGAGAGCATATTACTAGTAGGTATTTCCGGTTCACGATGGGCACTGGTATGCGGCTGGGGTGTGGGTGGGAGGAGGAGGGGGAGGGGGGAGAAGGAAGGAGGGGGAGGGGGGAAGTAGGGAGGAGGGAAGAGGAGGAGAAGATTGGAGAGTGCGGATACTGATAGGGGGGGGGGGGGGGTAGGGAGTAGGAGGAGGAGGAGGAGGAGGAAGAGATAGGAGAGTGGGGTTAGGGGAGAGGGAGAAGGAAAGAAGGAGGAGGAAGTGGAGGAGATGATTGGAGAATTAGGAGAGGAGAAGGGGTTAAGGACTGTAAGAGGAAGGGGAGAGGGTGAGACCGAGGATTGGGGCTTCGGGGGAGGGGCATAAGGGGTAGGGGGAGGCTGATGAACAATGCCAAAAAATCAGATACGAATTAGTTGAACAAAGCATTGAGTACACATTGCTGAGTGAAATAATGAAGACTTTGATGACAGTCACTTAAGAAACAATCGTTCATGGATCGTGTCAAGGCGTCAACGGTTGGCCATCCGGAACAGATGACAGCTGTCACTCGTTACATCACACAGGTGCCTTGTTTACCTTGACACTAACATATGTTTGCCTTTATTCGTTTGCACAGGTTCATATGATATTGGTACGGAAAATGTTCTCTCTCTCTCTCTCTCTCTCTCTCTCTCTCTCTCTCTCTCTCTCTCTCTCTCTCTCTCTTCTTTATCCCGTCTGTCCACCCTATCTGCACTTTCTATCACTTCACCCCACATCATAAATCACCTCGAATAGTTAGTGATTTCTGCTCGTCATGCCCTGTAGTTGAGTCATATGCTCCTTGGCAGGCAGAACGATGTAGAGTTATGCGATCTATGTTGTTCTTTGTCTGATTGAATTGTTTATGGAGCTTTATTTGTCCTATGACCGAGTGCCGCCTCTTTTGGTACGCATAAAATCATATTGGATTTCGGAGTGTTTGATACTATGGATATTCTCGTATGATATTGCAGGTCTGTTGTTGTTTTTGAGGGGGAACTGTACAAATCTTTATTCCGTTTCTAGGGAAAAAAAATAGGTCGTTCTTGATTATTTTTTTTCTGATTTCCATTAGCTCTCATCTTTTTTTACTCGCATAACTATTTACACTTATTTTCCCTAATGGCCATCGTAAACAAGTAAAACTCCGGTACTGACGCAATAATGTGGGGAATAAAGTGTGGTTTTATTGTTTATTTTATTATTGTGGCTTGTTTCATTTCTTCTTTGTAAACACATCATATTGTTTTTGTTTTGTATTAACTCCGTTTCTTGTGAGTTCATCTATGAACACATGTTATTGTATTTATGTACGCTATGATAACCCCGCTTTCTTATTGATTTGAATTTCATATACTCGTTATCGTGTTACCATAGGCCATAATATCTCATAGACTGTAATAAATCTTGACCTGATCTGACCCTCACATCGCACCGGTGCCACGGGACTGAAACTACGACGCCCAACGTGACTTGTCATGCACAGGCTATTCCGCAAAGAGAGAAACTCCAGGCTCGGTACCTGTGATTCCGAACTGAGATTGCATGACCCGCGTGACCTTTCCCGTTTTTAGCATTTAACCCGCAGAGCAATATCGCTTGGCCTGCATTATCTCGGCTTGCATCATCATGCTGTGACTTGTATTGTTCGTTGACGATTTTGAAAGTATGTTTTGAAAGGCTCCGTTCTCTTTTCTGCCTTGTGTTTTTATTTGGGTGTATTTTAGTAGGTGGGTAGATATGTAGGTTGACAGGTAGATAGAGCGAGAGATAGATGGGAATGAATAGGTAGGCAAATAGAGGAAAAAGAGACAGTCACACAAAGCGACAGACAAACAGCAGAGAAAGAGAGACAAATAGAGAGACAGATTGACAGACAAACAGCAGAGAAAGAGAGACAAATAGAGAGACAGATTGACAGACAAACAGCAGAGAAAGAGAGACAAATAGAGAGACAGATTGACAGACAAACAGCAGAGAAAGAGAGACAAATAGAGAGACAGATTGACAGACAAACAGCAGAGAAAGAGAGACAAATAGAGAGACAGATTGACAGACAAACAGCAGAGAAAGAAAGACAGATAGAGAGATAGACTGATAGACAAACAGCAAACAAAGAGAGACAGTAAGAGAGACTGGCAGACAAACAGGAGAGAAAGAAAGACAGATAGAAAGACAGACTGACAGACAGGAGAGAAAAAGAGACCAATAGATCGAAACAACTCGACAATGTGACAAACCGACAAAGACGAAAGAGAGAAAAAGATAAACAGATAGATAAAAAAAGATGAAAAAGGAAGAGAGAAAGTATGTGCATTTGTGTCAACATCGATTTATTACGTTGCAGTCCTCCTTGTCCACTGTTAAGATATCTGACCTTTCTGTCGAATTCCTTACCGGGCGCTGGGTCTTTGTGCGTCGAGCTCCTGTGACCCGCGTCCATGCAGGGTGACTGTCAGGGATCCTTAATTGGTCGGAGTCCTTTCTCTCTCTCTCTCTCTCTCTCTCTCTCTCTCTCTCTCTCTCTCTCTCTCACACACACACATACACACACACACACACACACACACACACACGCACACACACACACACACATACACACATACACACACACACACACACACACACACACACACACACACACACACACACACACACCTATTGTTAAATAACTTCCATAAATTCCTTTTATAGCCACTGCGGGACACATTGTTTATGAACCTCCGACACCGCTCTGTTTATTCCTTGGCTTCTTGCATGATCGTTCATGATAGCCCCCATGCTGTATCTCATTCGTCTGTGCTGTCTCTTGTTCGTATGTGCTGTCTCTCGTTCGTCTGCGCTGTCTCTCGTTTTTTTTTTTTTTTTTTTTTTCTTTTCTTTTTTTTTTTTTTTTTTTTTTTTTGTTTATATATGTATATATATCTTTCCTTCGTACCCTCCGTCCGTGTCTCTTTCCCTCTCCCTTTATATATTTCAACATGTTGACATAGCTGTAAGGTTTTGTAGAATATATGTGAGCCCAAAGAGGGACTAAGATTGGGGTGTGGATAACCTATGTTACTTCATCCTTTTGAGATGTACGTAATCACTTGCCTCAATAAACTCGTCAAAGTCAAAGCCTATCTCTCTCTCTCTTACTCCCTCTACCTCTCTCCTTCCCTGCTTCCCTCCCTCTTCCAATAACTCCCTCCCTCCTTCTTCGCTATCTTTCTCTCCCTCTCTACCTCCTTCCTTCCCTCTCTACCTCTCTCTCTCTCTCTCTCTCTCTCTCTGTCTCCCTGCTTCCTTTCATACCTCCCTCCTTCCCTCCCTCTCTTTCTTTCCTTCCTTTTGTCTCTCTTTCTCTCCCTCCGTCCCCCTCCTTTCTCCCGTTAAAAGTCTTTCACAAACATGCCAACAGCTGGGGGTGACAAAGGTCAAGTTGCATTGGCGACGAAACACTGCCTTTACCGGCGAGGAAAATCTTACACGTTGCGTAATCGGCAAGTCAGTTGCACAAAAGGGGATGGCGTATGTTTTTGCGGCAGAAGTCAGCATGAGAGTCTAGAGTTTATCATCATCAGCACCATCATCCCATCACCTTCATCATCATAACCACCATCATCATCATATCCATCACCATCATCACCACCACCACCATCATCATATCCATCACCATAGCTATCATCATCATCTCTATCACCATCCTCTTCTCCATCACCATCATCATCATCACCATAAATCATCATCACCACCACCATCATCATATCTATCACCATCATCACCACCACCACCACTATCATCATCTCCATCACCATAGCTATCATCATCATCTCTATCTCCATCCTCTTCTCCATCACTATCATCATCATCACCATAAATCATCACCACCATCATCATATCCATCACCATCATCACCACCACCACCACTATCATCATCTCCATCACCATAGCTATCATCATCATCTCTATCTCCATCCTCTTCTCCATCACTATCATCAGCAGCACCATAAATCATCACCACCATCATCATCTCCATCGCCATAACTATCATCACCACCACCACCATCATCTCCATCACCATAGCTATCATCATCATCTCTATCACCATCATCTTCTCCATCATCATAACTATCATCATCATCATCAACACTTGATCAATAGTACTTTTAGTAGAAGAGGAAAGATATAAGA
>BOPN01004803.1:42500-50000 GCA_017312705.2 Penaeus japonicus
ATGAGGAAGATTGGGAGAGGAGGGGGGGGGGATGCAGAGGCGTTATATAGCAATAGGAGTCGCAGCTGAATCATGTTGGGAATTAAATGATTGAATGAGGGTGTGATTTCTGTTTTTTTTTATTTTTCTTTTATCATTATTTACTTTTGTCTAGTTATTAATGTTGATAACATCTGGTTACTTAGCATCATCATCATCATTATTATCATCATCACCATCACCGTCATCACCATCATCACCATCACAAACACCATCATCACCATCATTATCACCCTCACAATCACCAACATCATAACCATCACAATAACCATCACCAGAAACAGTACAATTACCATGCTATTGTTGCTGTTGTTATTGTCATCGTCATCATCTCATCCGCACAAACATGTCATTCTGTATTATCATTAATCCTAGTATCATCATCACTATTCCATGACAGACATGAACATCATCACTAACAAAGTCATATCAATTACCAACAACATCCAGAATATTAACGACGGTGATGCTCGAAGTATCATCATTACCATGGCGCGTTGCATGGAAATCAGAAACGAAAGGGTCTTATGAGACACACAGGCCTCTCCTCCATAACAGTTGCGTTATGCAATCGGTAGGCCTGCAGAATCCGGGCCAGAGTTCTTCATTCGACGCGCGTAGATATTGAGAAAGACAGAAAGTATAGGAGAAATGTGTGTATATGTATATATATATATATATATATATATATTCATATATTATATATATATATATATATATATATATATACATATATTTCTTTTGAGAAGCGATATGATTTATTAGACTGACAGGACGTTTAAAATGGCCTTTTTTTCTTTATGCAATCAGTGTTGTAATAACTACGAATATAGATAAAAAAACAATAGAACATAGAATGAGAAAAAAAATACAAAAAATAAAAAATCAGAGAGAGAGGGGGGGGAGAGAAAGAGAGAGAGTCAAAGACAGACAGACATACAGAGAGACAGGCAGACAAACAGACCGATAGAAAAAAAAAGAACATAAGAGATAGAAAGATATAAAACTAAAGAGGAATAGCAAGACAAAAAAAAATAAAAAAATAAAAGAAGCGAGGAATGCACCTCCCGGCGCAGAAAAGCGCGCGAAACCGAGGTCCTGAACCCGCCGAAAACGACCCATTGTCGGAAAAACAAGAAGGCGGCGTTGCGTCATAACGTCTTCCGGAGAAAAGCGATTCTTGCTGAGCCTCCGGGATGATGGAGGGATCGCGAACAATGCTACTCTTGCTTTGGTAATGACTCTATTTAGGTTAGTGAATATATTTCGTATGTATGCGAGCGTTTCTTGTCTTGTCTCGGGCAGGAAGGGAAGGTGTGTGAATGGGCGCTTGTGTGTGTGTGTGTGTTTGTGAGTTTGTGTGTCAGTATGTGCGTGATTGAGTTCATTTGAATACGTGATCCCTATCTTTTCAATGGTCTTACAGCTATCCAAGAGTTTTTGCTAGTTTTGTGGAACTGAGAACCTTTATACCTTATACCTTAAAATAAAGAAACATAAAGAGGAAAAACAAAGAAATAAACAAACATCAAAATAAGAACAAAATAGAATATAAAAGTCAGAACAAACTAAGAACGAGAAGGAGGATAAGTAGGACAAGAAAAGGAAAATAGGAAAGAGGTGACAAAGAATAAATTACAATGATGAACTTATTTACGTTTAGAAATTATATAAAAGTATTAGTGGTAAAGACATGATGATGATAATGATGATGATGAAAACGAGGATGAAAGCATTAATACTATCAAAATAATGACGTTGATATTAACGATGACGATAGTGAAAGCAGTAACAATATTCTTATCGCAAAGAAAACCGTGATGCCTTGATGCTAATAATGGCATGATGAAGGAAGATTTGAGTCATGACAACAATAACAACAGCAATAATAACAACAACAATAGTAACAACAACTGCAGCTAATACAACAACAGTAATCCCAACGACATCAAAATGCAACAGCAACAGCAAATAACAACAATAACAGTAATAAGAACAAAAGAAAGCCATGATTTTGACAGCTTTTGAAGTTATTTGGACAACAGACGTGTTGTAAGAGCACAACACTGGACACCCTGGCGGCTTGGCTCTCGCTGACCCGCTGACCTAAGCTCACTACGCTGACCTCGCCGCGCGCTATTCTCGTCCTGATGGCGTCATTACATTCACCGGTTCTTTGCAAGCACATTTCTGCAAGCATTGCTTTTATCGAGATTGCGATAGCGACGTGATAGTAAAATATGATATCACTGTACTGATGTTGGAGTGTGGTGATTGTGATAGCTGTGATATGGTGGTCGTGATGTTGATAATGGTTTTGATATTTTTCATCCTTTTTATGATTGCCATTTTGATTAACATTATTGTAGCTATTATTACCATTTTTACTTGTATCATTATCATCATCAGCGCCATTCATATAATTTTATTATAATTTCTACCATTGCTACTATCATCAACATTGCTGCAATCACCACCATCAATATTATTGTCACCATCATCATCCTATCTAAAAGCTAGATGAAAGATAAACAATCTCCCACACAATACGCGCACAATACTAATCACCATCAAACTGTCTTTAGCATCACCATCACGGCTGTGCATTGCTGATGCCCTCCGACCATGCATGTGAAAGTGAGCAGGGCACAATCATGCACACGAGCCATGTTGCATGATCGATACGGCCTCAGCATCAAGCCTTTCCCGTAACGGATTCTTTTGTGTTGCAGCCTACATCGTTGCCTACTTCCGGGGGTACTTGCTTCTGCCGAGGAGTGCCTTGGTTGCAACGAGGATTGCATACGTATGTGTCGTCTTGTGAATGGAGCCCTGCCCCCCCCCTATCCCCCTTCCCTCTTTCCCTCCCCCCTATCCCTTTCTCTTCGCCTCCCCCCCCCCTTATGTATGCCTCTCTCTTCTTCATCCTTTCACCCTTTCCCTTCTCCTTTCTCCATGCCCTTTCTCTTACCCCCCTTCCCCCCTTCCCCCTTTCACCTTTTTCATCTTTCCTTTACACTTCCATATCCCCTTACCTTCTCAATGCCTCTTCTCCCCCTTCCTCTTCCCCTCCCTCCTTCTTCTTCCTCTCTTCCCCTTCCCCTCCCTCCTTCTTCCATCTCCTCCCTTTCCCTCCATCTTTTTTATTCTCCTTTCCCCTTTCTTGTTCCATTGCATTTAATCTGCTTCTACAACTTTCTAATTTTCCTGTTCTATCCGTTTCTCTTTCTTTCTTCATATATCTTTCACCCCTTTCTGGCCCTCTTATATATATATAATGATTATCATTATGATAATGATAATAATAATAATAATAATAATAAAGAAAGAAGATAGATAAAACAGACATATACAAAGAAGCATGAGCCTGACGAAATCCCTAAATCCAATAAACAACAACAACAACAAACATACCCCTTTCCTCCTACACGTTAAAATCCTACACACACACACACATATGTATATATATATATATGTATGTATATATATATATATATATATATATATATATATATATATATATATATATATATCGAGAGAGAGAGAGAGAGAGAGAGAGAGAGAGAGAGAGAGAGAGAGAGAGAGAGAGAGAGAGAGAGAGAGCGAGAAGAAATTGCATAGGTGAAGACAATAATACGCCAACCCTTTGGAATATCACATTCCCATTCACCAATTGAACAAGCCCGAGTATCAGTATGCATACTCATCATTACATACACTCACTCATCCCAGTCATCCCAACATCTCGCTCAGATGTACATCACGCCTCCTCATGAATCCACGTTGAATCCACATGAATCCACATGAATCCGCCACTTAGCGCGAACGGTGATGCATGTATCCGTGCCAAGCGGGGTGATGCATTCCCGGAACCGATATGCTGTCTTGGCAACACGCCTTTAAGAGAACTGGGGAATGGTGTGTGCGTGTGTACGTGTGTGTGTGTGTGTGTGTGTGTGTGTGTGTGTGTGTGTGTGTGTGTGTGTGTGTGTGTGTGTGTGTGTGTGTGTGTGTTCATGTGTGTGTGTGTGTGTGTGTTCATGAGTGTGTGTGTGTGTGTGTGTGTGTGTGTGTGTGTGTGTGTGTGTGTGTGTGTATGTGTGTGTGTTTGCGTTCATTCATCATCAATATGGTCTGTTCAGCCATACGTCGATTTAAGCGCTGGGGATTGTTCAGTGTTGAACGTCATATTTCTGCAATACACTCAACGAGATTGAGTTTTGCAGCTTGCAGTTGTATTATTTCGTGTAATTACGTTAATGCTCAGACTTAGGCCTCTAACACCACTGCCCTTGTCAGTCTTCCCTGCCACTCTGTCACTCTCTCGTGTCATGCTGTCACTCTCTCGTATCATGCTGTCATTCACTTCTCTCCTCGTGTGCTTATTATCCCAATCATGATGATGTGATAAGTCAACAAACGAAGAAAATTGTTATGACTTCCTATAGATGTGTGTCAGGGGTTTGTGTACCTTGTTCTTTCATTCTTACATCTTGTTATGCCTTGTTTTGCGATCTCTATTCTCTCGTTCTCTCTTTCTCTCTCTCTCTCTCTCTCTCTCTCTCTCTCTCTCTCTCTCTCTCTCTCTCTCTCTCTCTCTCTCTCTCTCTCTCTCTCTCTCTCTCTCTCTCTCTCTCTCTCTCTCTCTCTTTCTCTCTCTCTCCCTTTCTCCCTCTCTCTTTTTAACTCAGTGCATCAAATCTCTATCGATTATTCGCAAACTTCCTACATCTATCTATCTTTCTCTCATTTCTCTTGTTTTTCTCTCACCTTAACGCCTCTCTGTTTTCCGTCCTTATCAGTCTGACTCTGAACTGTTATCTAATACGAGGCCTTTTATCTACACAGGGTACATGTTCAAGGATTTTAAGGATGTTGGTTAAGGATTCTATTGTCAAGAGGGAAAGTGCGTCCGAGCCTTATATGGCGCGAAGGAACATCCATCCCGGGGGCGTGGATCCTACATCTCCCATTTGGGATCCTCGTGAAGGGTATTCGATCCCCTTTTGGGGAGGTGGGGCGTAGGAGTCTCGCCTCGCGCTGCAGGTTGTGTGCTGTGTTGGGGAATTTTGCGCTGTCCTTTTCTCGTTGGTGTTTTGTTTTCATTCTTTATCTTTTTCTCTCTGTCTGTCTCTGTCTGTCTGTCTGTCTCTCTGTCTCTCTCTCTCTCTCTCTGTCTGTCTGTCTGTCTCTCTCTCTCTCTCTCTCTCTCTCTCTCTCTCTCTCTCTCTCTCTCTCTCTCTCTCTCTCTCTCTCTCTCTCTCTCTCTCTCTCTCTCTCTCTCTCTCTCTCTCTCTCTCTCTCTCTCTCTCTCTCTCTCTCTCTCTCTCTCTCTCTCTCTCTCTCTCTCTCTCTCTCTCTCTCTCTCTCTCTCTCTGTCTCATTCACTCTCTCTCTCTCTCTCTCTCTCTCTCTCTCTCTCTCTCTCTCTCTCTCTCTCTCTCTCTCTCTCTCTCTCTCTCTCTCTCTCTCTCTCTCTCTTCGCTTTGAATTTTCACATTTAGAAGGAATATTGAGAAGGCTGAAAGGAATCGTTCAACTGCTCAATCGAATATAATGGATTATAAGTGTGTTTAGTGTCGTATAGGGAAATCGGAATTTTATGCTACTGTGTTATTTCAACTTTTACATCTTTTTTTCTTCTTTTCGCTCATATTCTCCCTCTTTTTCTTACCCTTTTTTCTTTTTCTCCTCCATTTCTTTTTTTGTTCTTTGTCCTTCTTCTTTCTCTTCCTCCTCTCCATATCTCCTTTCATCTCCTTTAACAAAGAAAACAATATATTTTTCGGTACAGATATTTTTCCATTCACTATATTCTCAGAAACGAACATTCCGCGTATTTTAAAGAAACACCCTTTCAAATTATTCAAATGAACTCCGCCAGGAAGCAAAGCACGTTCCTGCCGAACGAACAAAAAATAAAAAGATGAAAAAAAATACGAAAAAAATACAGGCATATATCCTGCGTTCCGTTTCACGAATTTCCCGCGCTTTTGCACACGGGTCGCTCGCATATTTTATTCACCAAGGATCCGATCCTCTCCGGTAGGCACTCTTTTCATTTGTTTTTGTTTTTTAGATCATTTATGAATTATTAAATGATGTCTATTTAAAATTTTATTTGTATTGCTTTTTGTTCATATTTTTGGTATTTGTTTCTCTGTTTACATGGATTGTATTGAGTTAATTCCCTTCTCCATCACCGAAGGAGGAAAGGTTACACGGATAAGTAAATGAATACACAGCCCTTTCCGTGCTCCATATTTTTTTTCTCTTTCTCTGTGAGCTAATAGGTTTAGGCTGATGTGCATGAATTATTAATGCGGCAAGGAAGCCCTGTACATGCCAAGAGGAAAGAAAGCTCTCTACTTTAGTCATGAACCCCCCAAAAAGGAAGAAAATCCAGGAAAACTAAGGCACGCACAGGCACCGCCTTGCTATAACAACCCAGAGCCACAACACACGACAGCCACAATATGAACATCACGGCCATTGTTCCTAGGAAGGCAAGTTGGCGAAAAGCACAACAGACGAGTTTTGAAACAGCTAAACAACCAGAGCACATCCGCCCCTCAAGCGTGTGTGTGTTCAAATCTGAACACATTAGACCGTATCCTGTTTGTACCTGGGTCTTCCAGACACACACAACTTGCCGCGAGAGTTTGTAATTATAGATTATATCATATTGTAATATTAGATTATCTTATTTGTGTTTGTCATCTGATGTGATTGTGTTTGGCATTTCTATTTTCGTGACTCTAATGATATATGTACTTTGTCTTGCAGGTGAGTGTCAGGAACGAGCTGGGATTGCAGAAACGATCCGATTTTGCAAACATTGCATTGGGTCAACGCAATCAACTGTAACGGTCTGTGTTTGTCCATTTTCTTTCGCGCCGTTTGCTTTTTCCTGTTTCCTTGTGTTGTTGCTGATTTATACTCTTTTGAAATCCGAGTTAGTATTTGGGTTTATTATGTTTTTGTGGTTTATCTGTGATTGCATTTGTCTGCATGAGATTGTGTTTTTTATCTTTAACATTTATCTCTCTAATAGTCTGTCTGCCTGTTGTCTATCCGTCTATCCTTTTTCTCTCTCTATCCATTTATTCATCTATCTACCTATCTATCTATCTGTGTGTCTGATCTCTCTCTCTCTCTCTCTCTCTCTCTCTCTCTCTCTCTCTCTCTCTCTCTCTCTCTTTATCTCTATCTCTTCTCTCTTTATCTCTCTCTCTCTCTCTCTTTATCTCTCTCTCTCTCTTTTTCTCTCTCTCTCTCTCTCTCTCTCTCTCTCTCTCTCTCTCTCTCTCTCTCTCTCTCTCTCTCTCTCTCTCTCCCTCTCTCTCTCTCTCAAACTTCCTCTCATTCGCCTCTTCCCCCGTTTATCCATCATTATCCCTTCACTCATAATCCATCGACGTGACCTTCCATACCCTTCCCCTTTCCCCTCTCCCTCCCTAC
>BOPN01004803.1:62500-67500 GCA_017312705.2 Penaeus japonicus
TGGGGGGAAAATGATACGAAAGCAAGGGAGTAAAAAGAAGGAAGAATTTGCTAGCTGACAACTGCCGTCCATGTGGTTCTGACTTCCTACTTGCTCTGACCCTAACTGATCTCGCTTAACTGCCCAGCCTTACACTACGGAATCTCACACTCCTAAGCCTCGCAGTGCGGAAGCGCGCACCCTTCCCCCACACTCACACCTTTTTGAGCCCACACTGACCAACCCCACACCACCCCTACACTGCAGAGACACCCAGTGACTCATGCTTTCACTGGATGCAACCGGGACCGAACCTCCATGCTTTTAAAACTGCTTCAGCTCACACTCCTAAAGATACATACACACAGCCACACTGTTATAACCTCACCCTCACAAAGAGGAGTGTAGGTGTTGCTCGGAATGGAAGTTGAAATTATGACGTTGAAATGCAACATCGTCGACGCGCTCCCCACATGCCTGACACAGCTGATTAAGATAAAAGTGGCGCTGCTGAGATCCTGCAATTTGAGTTATTCGTATTTGCATCCTTGCTTTATCATGGCGGTGTTCTCTTTTATTACCTTGCAGGCTTCCGAATGATGGCGACTGGCTTATAACAGGACCATTATCATAAACTTGTTTTATTTGCAGGTACGCAAATACGGTCACATAAATGAAGCTGCATATATATACGTGTGAGTATGTGTGTGTGTGTGTGTGTGTGTGTGTGTGTGTGTGCATTCTGTGTTTATGTAAGTATGTATATGTATGCATGTATGTATGTATGTATATGTATGTATGTATATGTATGTATGTATATGTATGTATGTATGTATTTATGTATAAGTATGTATTTATATGTATGTATATATATATATATATATATATATATATATATATATATATATATATATATATATATATATATTCATATGAATGCATGTATTTATTTGTCTGTATATGTATGCGTATATGTGTATGTATATATGTATGCATATGTATATATATATGTATATATATATATATATATATATATATATATATATATATATATATATATATATATATATATATATATATACATTGTACGTCTATATATGTCCGTACAATCCCACCATGAAACATACACACGAAAAAATATACACATATAGACAGACAAATAGATATCACTGGTCATGCATAAATCCAAAACACATTT
This sequence comes from Penaeus japonicus, assembly GCA_017312705.2. NCBI lineage: Eukaryota > Metazoa > Arthropoda > Malacostraca > Decapoda > Penaeidae > Penaeus > Penaeus japonicus. The sequence continues at coordinate 63,678 of BOPN01004803.1, forward strand.
TAGTGTTGAAATCAGTCTCGTTGTTACCGGCGTGACGAGGGTGTGACTGGCGCGTGAGTCCAGGTAACGAGAGTAGTCTGAAGATCACGAAATAGAGTCACGGTTACTTTGCCGATAACAAGATTAATCGTCAGGAACCTCCCCCCCCCTCTTCCCCCATCTCCCGCCTACCCCCCCCCCTACCCCCTTCAGCCTCCTAATCTCCTTGTGTCTCTTTATGCGCCTCATCACATTCTTTTGTTTCTTTCTTTCGTGTTTACTTGTTGTTCTTATTTGGTCATTTTCATTGGCTTCCTGTTTTTATATATGTTTTTTTTTTTTTTTATTAAATGTATTTTGATTAAGCTGTTATTCATGGCTCACTAATTTTCTCTCTCTCTCTCTCTCATTCTCTTTCTCTCTTTCATTCTCTCTTTCATTCTCTCTCTCTCTCTCTCTCTCTCTCTCTCTCTCTCTCTCTCTCTCTCTCTCTCTCTCTCTCTCTCTCTCTCTCTCTCTCTCTCCTTGTCTCTCCTTCTTTCTCTTTATGATGATTACTTTTCTCTTCCAACTTCCTCTCTTCGTCGTCCTTTCGTTTGTTCTTCAATATCATCCCTTCTTTTCTTCGCTAATACCCTTTACTCTCTCTCTGTTTTTTTTTGTTTCTCCCTCTGCCTTTCTTTTATCACCATTTTCCCTTCTTTCTCCTACTCCTCCCCCATTTCTCCACTTTTCCTCTTCCTCCTCCTTCTCCTACACTCTTCATCGCCCTCCTCCTACTCTTCTTCCTCCCCTCTTCGTCACCATTACCTCTCCTCCTCTGTCTCTCCTTCTCTCCATTACTTCCACCAAATCCTTCATCTTTTCCCTTTTCTTCGCCAAAGACCCACGTTGACACGAAGCCCCAAGACCTGGAAATAACAGGTCTTTTAGTAGCTTGTTAGTGACTCGGCCGACCCACGCTAAGGGTCGCAGAAGTCGTGAGGTCGTCCGAACGTGGGCGTAAAGTCAGAGCTCTGGGTGGTGAGGATGGTGCTGTGGTGTTATGGTGTTATGGTGGGGGTCGTTATGTTTGTAAGAGGGCTGGCTATGATTTGCATGATGCTTAAGACTATTTGGTAATCATTTCGATGGTGATTTTGGTGGGGATGGTGTTACGGTGGTGACTATTATGTTAGTAAGAGGGATGGTGATGATGTCATGAGGTTTTCAGAGTATGGTGATCCCTCGATGGTGATGATGGTGTTATGGTGGTGATCATGATGTTAGTAAGAGGGATGGTGATGACGTCATGAGGTTTTAAGAGTATGGTAATCCCTCGATGGTGATGATGGTGATCATTATACTGGTAAGTGTGATAGTGATGATGAGGTGAAATTGAACAAACGAGTCATCTCTGAAACAAGCACGTCTGGAGGAAGCTACAACCCTTGCCAATCATAAAGCCCGATATCGTATCTGTGATTTATCTGAGATTATGACTGGACGAGATCAAGCAACAATGGCGGCGCCTCTAATTAGCCAGAGTGCAGCGAATTAGCGAGATTCTTTGAGGCAATTTTTTTTTTTTTTTTTTTTTTTTTTTTTGGCTAATGGCAACCGATGGCCAGTACCTACAGGGTTGCAAGATTAATTGCATGCCGACGGGACTGTTGCGTATGAAAAGCCTCCCCAACCCCCACCGCTCATTGTGTCTGTCTGTTTGTCTGTATCTTTTTCTCTCTCTCTCTCTCTCTCTCTCTCTCTCTCTCTCTCTCTCTCTCTCTCTCAAAAACACACAAACAAATGCGTACACACACACACACACACATAAATTCCACCCACGAATCCCCTCGCGTTTCGTAATGGCGTAAGTAAACTTCCAAGCCAAGAGAGAGAGGGAAAGGTCGGAAAAAAAGGAAAATACTAAACCCACAAAACGAAGATCTTTCTTCTCCTTCTTCTTCTTCTCTTTCTCGTTCTTCTCTCTCATCTCCTCGAAACGAAACGAAAGAAAAATGCAGAAGGAATAAGGGAAGAGTATGACCCAAGCGATGCATGACGAAGAGAAAAAAGAGCAACAGGCTGGACGAAGAGTCGAGATAACTCTCTCTCTCTCTCTCTCTCTCTCTCTCTCTCTCTCTCTCTCTCTCTCTCTCTCTCTCTCTCTCTCTCTCTCTCTCTCTCTCTCTCTCTCTCTCTCTCTCTTCCCCCCGACGAGCTAATTATCTGATAATGACAGGATAATGACGGGTTCATTTGCCAGAGCGAGGAAGGGAGTGTTGCCAGAAGCCACACCTGAAGGGGCAAGTACTGGCAGGTCGTGGCTTTAAGTATGGTTAATGCCTGCTGAGTTGGGGTTGGCGGGGGGGGAGGGGGTGGAGGGAGGAGTAGGGGTGGAGGGAAGCATTGGGGTAGAGGGTGGAAAGGTTGGGCGTTAGTGGGGGAGAGGGGGGAGGGGAGTGAGTTAGGGATGGAGGGGGATAGAGAAAGGGGAAGGAGAAGTGAAATAGGGATAAGGGATGGTGGAAGGAGAGGGTTGGCGACATTCCAAAACAAAAGGAAGAAAAATATTGAGAAAAAAATAATGATAGTAATACTAACTTTGTTCTTAGAATTTGTGTAATTTTGTTCATTTATATAATGTCAATGAGAATGAGGGAGAGAGAGAGAGAGAGAGAGAGAGAGAGAGAGAGAGAGAGAGAGAGAGAGAGAGAGAGAGAGAGAGAGAGAGAGAGAGAGACGCGGGGAGGGGGGTGGGGGAAGGAAAAGATCAAAGAAATTGCATGGAAATTCAAAATGAAAAAATGCACAATAATTTAAGGGGAAATATCCGCCATGAAAATACTCGATGATGAAGAGGCCAGAGACTCACAGGGGAAATTTTCTTCACACTTTCCGTCTTTGCTCCTTTATCCTTTTTTTCTTTTTTCTTTTTTCTTTCCTTTTTTTCTTCCTTTCCGTCCATATTATTATTTTTTATTATTTATTTCTTCCCTTTCTTTATCCCTGCCTCTCTCTCTCCCTCCCTTCCTCTATCCCTTCTCCCTCCCTTCCTCCCTCTCTCCTCCCTCCCTCCCTTCCTCCCTCTCTCCTCCCTCCCTCCCTTCCTTCCTTCCTTCCTTACTCCCTCCCTTCCTCCCTTCCTCCATCCCTTCTCCCTCCCTTCCTTTATCACTTCTCCCTCCTTTCCTTCTCCCTTCCTTCCTTGCCTCCTTCAAGCTAAGTGAAACGGCGTCTTGTCACAAAATTAAAAAGAAAAAGAATGAAGACGGTTACGAAAATGAATGAGTGTAGGTTAAACAAAAAGAAAAAAGAGGATGATTTTGATGAAGAAGGAGAAATAGTAGAATAAGAAGAAAATAAATATTTTGATGATGAAGCGAAAAATGATAAAGAAAATAATCCATATCACCATTATCAGTGTAGTAATCATCATTATAGATGTTTAATTGACATCACCATCAACCTCATTATCACTACTGCTAATTGTCATTATCATAATAGTCGTTGATATTGATATTACGAGTTTACAATCATCATTAATAGTAACAGTATTATCACTATTGCCCTCATAAACATTATAATCATTGTCTTTCTCTCTAGTTTTAATTGGGGAGGTTCGGTGGGAAGAAGAGCTGGCCGTGCACGCGACCAGCCAAGTGCACACGCATATGAACGTGCATGAGCAATTTTACAGCCTGATTTGCATGTTGCAGCCTACATGTAGAGCAGGAGGTGAGGTTAAGACGGATGGGGGGTGAGGGGGGAGTGAGAGAGAGAGGGGTGAGGTTAAAAAGGAATGAAAAAAGTGGGGGGGGGCAGAGGGGTAGATGAAATGGGGGGGTAAAAGGGAGGACTTGAG
>BOPN01004803.1:72500-82500 GCA_017312705.2 Penaeus japonicus
GTTAAATCCTTCGTACCTCCTGTTGCCAAGTCCCCTCAACCGTTCACTGTTGCCCAAATCACAGGTAACAAACACAACACCGCACGCATTATCAAATCCAGAGGGACACCACGGGCCGCTTATCACAACCTGCCTCCTCGAGAACCTGACAACGAATTACACTCATTAAGTCGCGATGCTGTGAGTTTATTTAATTTCTGTTGGGGCTCGTGTTCCAAGTCCTCTCTAATTACCTCTGGCTTGATGACTAGCTTCAAGGTCTTGTGCTTATTGATTACAGTTCTTAAGAGACACGAGGACTAACTGTATGATAGGCGTGTGCGCTTTAATATTCAAATCTGATTAGCTCCGACTCCCCGCTCTCTCGCTTCCCCTGTCTCTCTCTCTCTCGCTCTGTTCTCTTCCACTCCCTTCCTCTCTTCTTCTCCCTCCCTCTATTCTTTTCCACCCCTCCCTTCCCATTTTTCCCTCCCTCCCTTCCTCTGTTCTCTTCCGCTCTCTTCCTCCCTTCTTCTCCCATCCTCCCTTCTCTTCCCTCCCCCTTCTTCCCTATGTTTTCTTCCACTTCCTTCTTCCTTTTTTCTCCCATCCTCCCTTCTCCTTCTTCCCCCTCCTTCCCTCTGTTCTCTTCTATTCCCTTCCTCCCTTCTCCTCCCTCCCTCCCTCCCTCCTTCTGTCCTCTTCCTCTTCCTTCCTCCCTTTTTCTCCCATCCTCCCTTCTCCTCCTTCTTTCCCTCTGTTCTCTTCCAATCCTTTCCTCCCTTCTCCTCCCTCCCTCCCTCTGTTCTCTTCCAATCCCTTCCTCCCTTCTCCTCGCTCTCTCTGTCCTCTCCCACTCCCTTACTCCCTTTGTTCTCTCCCACTCACCCCCTTATCCTCCCTCCCACCCTCCCTTCTTCTCCCTTCCTCCCTTATCCTCCCAAGACTCACGAGCAATATGTGAGCAATAAAGTCATAGTTCACTGCAAGCTCAGATTAAGTCCAGCTTGCAAAAACTTGCCACCGTGACGTGTGCCCTTCCCTGCAATGGCGGAGGATTTTACGGTGCATTTTTGCGAATCTTTTGTATTTGCAAGTGAATGTAAGTGATTATATCCCCCAATTTCCAAAGCTCTCTGTTTTTTCTTCTTTTTTACGATTTTAACATCTTTTATAAAGGCTGTACAATAGGTGATTGAAAGTATAATCATACAGTGTATCATTCGCTTGAGAAATAATCTTAATCTTTTGTATGCTGCTTTGTTAATGAACGTAAATTATATAATGTAGAATATATATATATATATATATATATATATATATATATATATATATACTCCAAATCCTAAGTTGTTTAAAACTTCTGCAAGAACTTTCAAAGCACATGTACACAATTTTCAGTTGCTCTGTATCATGCTACATCATTTCAGGTTATTTACTTCGCAGTGTCCGTTTATAACTGACTTTCTGTATTTTTAAACACACTGAAAGGTCACTTGCCAACGGGGGAGTGGCGGAAGAGACCTTGTTTAGTCCTGAGGAATATCGGACCGACGAGAAGGTCAAAATGCGTGAAATGTTAACATGTTTTCTCCTATTCCTATTTCCTTATGATGTCCATATACTCACACACACACACATACACACACACACACACACACACACACACACACACACACACACACACACACACACACACTTATATATATGTATATATATATATGTGTGTGTGTGTGTGTGTGTGTGTGTGTGTGTGTGTGTGTGTGTGTGTGTGTGTGTGTGTGTGTGTGTGTGTGTGTATATATATATATATATATATATATATATATATATATATATATATATATATATATATATATAAGAATTATTTCCCTACCAATATTAAATGATAAGTCTGTCTCCATTATATTTCAAGGGGCAGAAAATCTTCCCTTCATCAAATCAAGAATAATCATGCTAATTTAAATCACCATTAGCGTGACCGGTGTTCAGATGCAGCCAGTGCTACATAATCGATCACTTTTTTATGAAAATAGGTGAAGAACAAAGCAAAAGAAAAGAAAAGAAAAAGAGAATTTACACTCAAATGATAGAAAGCAAAGAACAACAAAGAACAGGAAACATCACAAGAAAGTGCTGGAGAAAAGAAACAAGCAAAACAAACAAAGATAAACAAAACTTTCAATACCCACCATTATTCTTGTAAGAAAACTGATAACACGAAAAGATAAGAGAAATTGGAGATCGGAAACGTTCGAGCGATCTTACCTGCAAGCGTAAAATAGTTTTGCAGTTTTGATTGGATCCGAGGGCGTGTGGGCGTTTTGTGGGCGGGCTGGATGGCCTTGCAAGAGTGGGTCACCTGTGGCTTAGTGGGACAGCGCCCGCGTGGGCTGAGGAAGGGGGGGGGGGGGTAGAGGGGGAGGATGGGAGGTGCTTCCTAGAGTGCAGTTTCACCTTCGTATGACGTCATTTCGTGTGATGAGCGCTGATTGATTTAGGATTTGTGGTTTGTTTTAGACTCTCTTTTTTCCTGTTCTTCTTTACTAACAGCTGTCATCATCTTCATCATTATCATTAATATTTTCATTATCATTTATATAATTTTTAGTATTACTATCATTATAGTCATCATTATTGTTACTACCATCAAATCCTTTTTAATAATAATGATATTAATATTCATACTATAAGTATCATTATCATTTTCATAATTACGAAGGCATGAAGATAAACGCAAACACATAGACGGATACAATCGCACACGCGAACATGCAGTTGTGCGTGTTTAACTTCTTAATTTAACCAGTAATTAATAGATACCTTAGTATATAAAGAAAACAGAACCCAATCTCCGTTAATCTTCTGGCATTACTTGAGATATTCGCCTCATGTGAGAACGCCGGGTTCTCCCGCGATACCCGAACCATCGACACTTTACAACGCCTCTGCTAAAGACGACTTGCCGGAAGGACTTCTCAGCGAATTCCACAGCGACCTTCATGGCCTGTTTGAGTTCGGAGTAATTCCTGTCAACTCTTGGGCTGCTCTTTACTGTTGTCAATATAAAGCCACCGGTCAACAGCGTATATCAATCTGGATTGATGCCTTCATTCAAAATAAGAGTTGAGGAGGAGGTTTACCTGAAGCACTGTTACTTAATTCAAGACAAGTCCCACCTGGAAACATAGGTATCCGACACTGATTCGGATTGGATTGACACTCGGATCTCGAGACGTCCATCTTGACTGGCAGCAAGGAAGAAGTCAGGTCGGAAGCACATCATCCTCATATTAACTACGAACCTGATTCGGGCAGGAGTAACTACGCAGATTTTGAAACGTACGACGTGTCCGATCATGAGGAACCCGAGAGTCCTTGTGGGCTGCTGCCTGTATCCCCATCTTACTGAATACGGACAAAGACAGTGATCAGCTGATGCAACCACAAAACAAACCTCTGAGGACGAGTCAGCCCTCCAACGGCTGCGAATCCATCACTGATTCGAACCAGAGTGACGAGTCAGAATTTGAGACTTCTGATGTGTCCGACACTCAAGACTACGAGGAAGACTCCAGAAGACTCCTTTGAGCACAGAGTTAGTTAAGATAATTCTCCAACAGACTCAGGCTGGGCTGATGAGTCAGATTTTGCGACGTACCGCAACAAGGTGAGCGACTCAGAACCCGATCCCTTCTCCCCTTCTTTGTACATTAGTATAACGCTAATATGCTTACATGTGTGTGTGTATGTGTGTGTGTGTGTGTGTGTGTGTGTGTGTGTGATTGTATTCATGAATTTTCTTTCACGTTCACGTCAATAGTGGTAATGGCAGTGGAAAAAAGCATGAATGTTATGGGATATGACCATTACCACTATTACTACAATTACTGTTGCTACGATTACTACAATTACTCACTTCTGTTATTGTAGATATTAAGTAATATATATACTGATTATGTTACCTTCTGCCAAACTAACGCCAATACAATTAATAACATTACTATTATCACTATTAATGTTATTATTAATACCTACTCCACTCCTGTTGTTTTAACTATTGCATGTACTACTATTAACGATATTATTACTAATTACTGTTTAGTTATTTTTATCGTTTATACTAATTTTACAACCGGTACTATTTCTGCTACAGCTGCCACTACTACTATTACTCTTGCTACTACAACTACCATTACTACCACTACATTACTACCACTACTCCAGTATTACTATTACAGTATTACAACTATAACACTAGTGTAATTTCTATAATTTATAGAACTTCTAGTTTTATCAATAGCATTATCTCTATTACTTAAACTCTATGTCTGTTACTATTATTATTAACATCTATCATTATTACTACCTTGAATAGGATTTTTGCTATTGCTGTTGTTGCTAATGCTATTACATCTTGCATTGCTTTTATTGTTGATTCTATTATTCTTTGTTGATTCATTTTTATTGCTAAAATGGCCTCCAGTCTTCTCCCTTCAAGCTGTCCCCTATCTCTCTCTCTCTCTCTCTCTCTCTCTCTCTCTCTCTCTCTCTCTCTCTCTGCAACGGTTGAATTGCAACTTGAATCTTGAACTGAAGCAGAATGACCTCGTCGTTCTTGTACAATCAGATATAGGGAAAAAAATGTTTTGCATATTTTCAGTAAAGTATTTTGAGAGGCCTGGAGGCTAATGAAAAAAGGAACAGAAAATGGGGGAAAACGACATAAAACCTTATAGTTTACGATAGTGCTGAGTTCGGAACGTTCGAGTGGGTCACGATCTCGGAAACGCGACACTGCAGGTCATGTCAAGGATCATGTCGGAGGTGCAACGTGGGCAAGGTCGGGTCATCTTAGTCGTGAGCCACGAACTTCTCTACGAATCACCTGTTTACGAGGCAAAGTCGCAAAAACAATCTATAACTAAGAATAAATGAATGCAGTGTCAACAAAGAGTTGTAAGTCAGATTTCAATAAGGTGTTCATCAGTTGCAAATCAGCTTATAAACACAAGTGTCTGATGGTCGGAATCAGCCCAGAAAATTGATCAGTGAGGTACTTCTACATATGTTGCATGGATCAATGGCAGTGAATGCGCAGTTTCGCCTGAGCCCTGGAACGGAGAGCCAATAAGGGCCGTCCTTGCGCATATATGTAAATGCCTGGTGGAAGGTTTGTACTACTGAAGGGAAGGCAGAGATGTTCCTCTTCGTAAGAGCCCCAAGCAAATAATGTCACCTTGAGGCCTCTACTTTGCCTTTTCACTTGCGCCTGACTGCATCCCCAAAGCAGTCCCCATGCGAGAGGAACTCAAAGCAGAGACTGTTCGGTGAGGATGGCACAGCTGGTCAGCCCAAGGACCAAACTATCTTGTGATGATAGATAGATATATGTATACTGTTTTTTTATATTTATATTTAATATCATACATATTCATATATATATATATATATATATATATATATATATATATATATATATATATATATATATGTGTGTGTGTGTGTGTGTGTGTGTGTGTGTGTGTGTTAGGTTAATGTACTGTATATATATATATATATATATATATATATATATATATATATATATATATATATATATATATATATATATATACATATATATATATATATATATATATATATATATATATATATATAATTATATATACATATATATGTATATATATATATATATATATATATATATATATATATATATATATATATATATATGTAATTATATATATATATATATATATATATATATATATATATATATATATATGTATATATGGTCAATGGACTTGATAACATGGTGTATAATGATATATATATATATATATATATATATATATATATATATATATATATATCTTCTCACTTCTTCATTCCTCTGCCACCATTTATTCGTTTTCATTCTGTCCGTCTAATATTCCTTTCTTCTTCCAGGTTGGTCTGAGTGAACAGGCAGCGGGTTTCACGGTTCGTTTGTCATCCTTTATTGTAATCTTTGTTGTTGTTTGTGTGTTATACTTATCGAGTGTTTTTTTCTTTTCTTTTCTTTCTATTTTTACGTGGATTAGGATGTTTAGGTTTGGTGATTGTACGTGTGCTTTTGTGGGTGTGTTTGCTTTCGCGAGTGCGTGTGTGAAGGTGTGTGTACGTTTGTACGTCTGCTTGTGTGTGTGTGTACTTGCTTGAACGCGCGCGCGAGTGTCTGTATCTGGTTGTGTGTGTGTTTGCGTGTGCTTGTAGGTGCGGTTGTATGTTTTCACTTTCTTATACGTGTAACATTTTACATATGCCATTTCTATTGATCATATATTCATAACACGGAGTTTCTTATACATATGAATGCCTCATAAAGTTTCCTATACATGAAAATGCCAGTTTTTATAGACATCTATTATCTTACTCACCTCTCACATTAGTTAGAAAGAAACAGAGAAGTTAATTTGAGAGTTTAAGAAAGAGAATGAGAGTGTTCGAACGAAGGTGTGGCAGCCATTACGAAGGAATAAATGCATACAAAGCACAAGGAGAAGGTTTTAATAGTACCTTCGCCTTGAATCGAAATTTATAACGAAGTCAGTAGGAGAGGGAGGGAGGACGAGGGAGGGGGAGGGAGGGGGAAGGGGAGAGAGTGGGGGAGGGGGACATTCGAGGGGATGGGGGAGGAAGAGGGGGTGGGGTGTTGCAAGAGGTCAAGAGGTCGGGCAATGCTCAGAGCTCTTTCTCATTGGCAATCCTTGGCTCATCTTAGTTTATATTTCTTTTGCTTCTTTTTGTCTGTAAGTACTTTTTTTTCTTAGAAGTTTTCCTTTGTTCAGTTTTAATGTTCTTTTCATTTTTTGTTTTGTTTCTCTCTTGTCTTATTTTTCTTTTCTTTCGTTTTTCTTCTTCATTGTATTTTGTTTTCTTCATTTGCTCTTTTTTCCTATTTCCTTTATTTTCTTTTGTTCATATTTTCAACCCTTGCTTTACTCGCCTTTGGTTTAGATTTGACCTGATTCTTCGTTTTCCAAATACGTAGAAGACTTACATAAGGAGAGCCAAGTTGATATCAATGGCTAATGTTTTCTATAATAGCCACCTGTAATTGATTATCAATATTCTAAGGTCACATAGAATTAGCAACATCGGAGGAGGATAAAGGAATAAACAAAAGCCAAACAGAGTCTAAGGATCTAGTCAAATATAAGATTAGGAAAATCAGAAAATAATAATTGATAGGTAAATAAAAAAAATAATAATAATAAAATAAAAAATGAATCTAGGCTAATTCCATCGAGTCGAAAACTTGAAGTTATCAGAAGCCGGAGATTCGAAGTTGATTAGTTGATTCAGTAACTTTGATTGAAGAGGAAAGTAATGTTAGCAATGATCTTAAGAAGCGACTTTGCACCGAGATAAAGGACGGCCGCTTTCTTGTTTGGAGGGGCGTTGCAGAGGTGGAGGAATTGGTCTCATAAAAGGAGAATGTTTGATACGAAAGGGATTATGATAATAATAAGCATGATGGTAATGATAATAAAAATGATAATGATAATGAGGATGATAATGATAATGATAACAAAATAATAATAATGATAATGATAGCAAGAATTATGATAATGATTATGAGGATAATGATAATAATATCAATAACAATAATAATAATAGTAATGATATTAATAATAATAATAACCAATAACATTTTATCGTCCTAATTTCTTCTATTCATCCCTATCCTCTTGCTTCACATCCTATTTCCCTTACTCATCTTTCTCCTCCTACTCCTACCCTTCCTTTTCATTCTCCTCCTCCGCCTTCGCTCCCTTCTCCATCTATTTCTCTTCCTCTTCCTCCTCCCCCTCCTCCAATACCCTCCTCCTCCTCCTCCTTCTCCTCCCCCCCTTCCCCTCCTCCGCCCTTCCCCTCCTCCTCCTCCCTTCCCCCTTCTCCCCCTCCCCTCCTCCCTTCCCCCTTCTCCCCCTCCCCTCCTCCCCAATTTGCCTAGAAGCATAAGAATAACTAATTATATTTCAGGGTTACAAGTACAAGTTCAATGTCATTAGATTAAGTTATGCGGACTTGTGTCTTTTTATTTGTTTATTTGTTTGTTGTTCTTTGTGTAAAGAGAAGGTTTGAGATTTGGATGAGTGAAAATGCCTCGCTTTGTAAGTAACGAAAGCTATTGTATTTAGATAGTGAGATAAGTAAGAATACTCCCACACACACAAACACACACACAAACACAAACACACACAACACACACAAGGACACATAAGTAAACCCACACGCATAGTTAAATGGCCACGTACACACAAGCAGAAACGCATGCATGCAGACAAACAAGCGTAAATATTTTTCTCATTATGAATATTCCGTTTTCTTGTTCCCTTGCTCCTTTGTTTGTTTGCTTGTTTGCCTCTTTATTCTTTGAAAATATGTCTATCTTTCGCATTGGCTCTGAGAGTTTTTGTTTTCATTTTTTTTTTCTCAGTTAATTCTTCACTTCTTCACCTATCAATCTTTTCAGTGATTCAGTTTGTTTCATATTTTATTTTTTCAGTTTTCCACTAATGTTTTTTGTTGTTGTTTTTTCGATTATGCAGCTGTTGTTTTGTGTGTGTTTTTTTAAGTTTCTTCATTCTCCAAATATTCAAATTTCCAAAACATCAATCGTTCGTTTCCTCATCTACTCTCACCTCTTTTATTCTATTTTCCTTTTCATCATCAAAGTCCTTCTCCAATCTTACTGTCGTTACTTTTATATTCTCTCCTTCTATCTTCTTCCTTATTTTATTCCTTCTCTCCTTCCTTCATTCTTTCATGTATTCTTTCCTTCGTACTGAACCTAAATGAGAAATGATTGTTAGCTTTAAGATAGTGATGATAATGATGATAATAATGTTGGTGATGGTAGTAATAATGATAATGACAATGATTATGATAGTATTAATGATAATGATAATAGTAAGGATAATAAAGAAGATAATCATAATGATGCCAATAATGATTATAATGATAATTATGATAGTAATGATAATGATAATTATGATAGTAATGATAATGATAATTATGATAGTAATGATAATAATAATGATTATAATGATGATAATAATGATGATGATTATGCTGATGTTGATGATAACAATAATAATGAGAACGATAACAATGATGATAAAAATGATGATGATGGTGGTAATGATACCAATGATAATGATAACGATGAAAATAAAATCCTAAGAGAGCAGCTCTTGAATCCCAAAAGGCACTCATAAACACACCGAATTCCTCGCCCACACGCCCATTGTTAGTCTAACTCCGCCCGTGATTAGGCGTAAAGACACTTGCGTGTTTATGCTAATTTATGTGCGTGACTCGTGTGCGTTTGTTTGTTTCTTTATTTATAATTATTTTGTTTTGTTTTTGTTGTTGCTGCTGTCGCAGTTTCCCTTTTCCTATTTTTTTATTTATTTGTTCGATGTTATACATTTTATTTGCAAAAAACTTCTTTGTATACTTGTCTGTATGATATATATATATATATATATAAATACATATACATAAACATATACATATATATGTGTGTGTGTGTCCCACATATCAGATTTAGATGCTTTTATTCGAAATGCACAATATTGCGGGTATTTCTATAACAGTTTTATAAGTATTTCGATGCACTCTCCCTGTCTTTATACCTTTTATCTAATACCCTAAAGTGTTTTCATATATATATATATACATATATATATTTATATATGTATATATATATATATATATACATATGTGTGTATATATATATACATATATATGTATGTATGTATGTGTATGTATATATATTCAGATAGATAGATCGATAAACAGAACAAAAGAAAAATAAGTCATGTGTCAAGAGCCCATAAACAGTCAAGACAGATCACGCACATGGCACGCCCTTCCCTCCCCCCCTTCTTAACCCCTTCCTCCCCCCCCCCCCCCACCTTCCCCTCGTCATAGAGCCCGCGCCGCCAGAAAACCACAGCGTGACCCC
>BOPN01004803.1:97500-107500 GCA_017312705.2 Penaeus japonicus
AGGTGAAGACCCGAAGTAAACAAATTATTTTCTTAATCCACGAAGATCACCACCGCCTACACGTGACCGTCAGACTCAACGGACGAAAACCCAGAGAGAGGAAGCGCAAGAGAGATAGATAGAGAGAGAGGGATTTGATGAAATGCAAGAGCACACTGCAAAGTCAGTGCAATCTACAGTTGCCAACGCGTGGTCGTCCTTTTTTCTTCGCCTCTGTCTAACCTCCCACGGTTCGCTTGACTCACCGAGAGACTTTGTGTTTGGAGTTAGTTTTGGAGCGTTTCTTTTACTAAATGATTATGATAATTTGGCGAGAGAGAGAGAAAGATAGAGAGAGAGAGAGAGAGAGAGAGAGAGAGAGAGAGAGAGAGAGAGAGAGAGAGTGAGAGAGAGAGAGAGATGAATTCTATTTCATTTTACTTCAAGTTTGTTATGCTGATTTCTCTGAAAAGCAGTGATGACTTTGTCTGGAAAATAATAGTAAATTCTTCCCTGCTTTTAAAGTAGTCATGACTTTCGTATGAAGATAATGATCAAGAAAGCATGTGCGTCTGTATGTGTGTATGTGTGTGTGTGTGCGTGTGTGTGTGAGTGTGTGTGTGAGTGTGTGTGTGTGTGTGTGTGTGTGTGTGTGTGTGTTCGTGTGTGCATGTGTTCGTTTCTTGTTTTTGTGCGTCCTTATGTTCATGTGTATAAGTAACTGAACGATTCTCTAGAATTTCAACACAATAGGCAAACGGTGTTGCGGATCTGAAACATGATATTCAACGTCGATTAGGCCTACCACGCCAGGCCTACCGCCCTTTGTCTCCTGTTGTTATCGAGATTGGGAGTGGAGATACATAACAGCTGACCTGGCCGTTAATTTCAACAGTAGACAATGTATTCTAACATCTTAAATAACATCTTGAACATCTTACACCCGACACCTGTTCACCTGCCAGTCTGTCAATGGGTTTAGCTTTGATTAAGTATTTGGACTATTTTGTAAACGGAAAATTCAATATTTCAAGATTTTAGTTTCATTTGGTTCACTTATACTTTTCTTTAATAAACTGATATAATTTGAGTTTGTATTAAACTGAAGGAATTGGTATAGGATTGAATTGATATTGTTATTTTTAAAAAATCACATTGTTATTATGAGCTATGTAAATCTCTCTCTCTCTCTCTCTCTCTCTCTCTCTCTCTCTCTCTCTCTCTCTCTCTCTCTCTCTCTCTCTCTCTCTATCTCTATCTCTATCTCTATCTCTATCTCTATCTCATTCATGTATCTGTTTATCATCATACCCATCTCTGTTTATTTAACTATCTTTATGTTTATTTCTCTCTTTATGGCTTTCCCTTACCTGTATTTACTGATGGATGTACTCATTTGATATGCATGCCTCCACCAACACACAAAGACACGCACTAATTACAACTACAGTGTGTGTGTGTGTGTTTGTGTGTGTATGTGTCCGTGTGTTTGTATGTTGAAATATGGTATTAGATTTTAACTATGCAGTTCATGTATACACTTTCATTTTCTTCTTCCCCTATTCCTCCCACTCGTTCTCCTCCTCCTCCGCCACCGCCTCCTCCTCCTCCTCCTCCTCCTCCTCCGCCGCCTCCTCCTCCCCCCCTTCCCCCTCCCCCCAACCTCCCCCAACCTCCCCCCTCCTCCCCCCCTCCCCCAACCTCCCCCAACCTCCCCCCTCCTCCCTCCTCTTCCTCCTCTTCCTCCCCCAACTCATTAGTCCTCTTCTCTATATCTTTTCTCCTCATCTTTTCTTTTTTATGTCTTTCTCTCCTTCTAAAGCAAAATTTCCGATGATCTCACCGTTGCAAATTGACTGCCTGCAAGCGAAAAACAGGCACTGTATTATTGCAACGAACATTGTCATCGTTCGTGCTTCCAGATGAAGACAGTGCAGAACAGAAGCAAAAGGGCCTTACGAAACTCACTCCTATTTCGTAATCAAAATTGAATTCCATTATTAAAAAAAAAAGAAATGTTTGGTTTCTGAAAACACGTTTGTTGAATTGTGTCAACACTTTTTTCAACCACAGATGATTAGTGTTACAAAATGTTGATGAGGTTTTGGTTGTCGGAATTATAGATGATTAAAAAAAATGAAAGTTTTCCCAAGCAATTAAGTTTAAATTTAATTTTTCTATATGTTATTTACACGATACGTGCTATTTAAGGTAACGATTGTGATGAGTGTGATGAGTGTGATGACACTGATGATAATTTTGATAATCGTAATGAGAATGATAAAGATTATGACCATGGTGATAAAATTATGCTGGTAATAATGATGGTGATAATCTTAATAATGGTGATGATTACAATAATGGTGGCAATCCAGATAACGATGATGACAACAACATCAGTGATGATGATAATAATCAATGATAATGATGATAGCAACAATAATGATATAAGGACAATAAAAGAAGGATAATGATATGTTAATCTTAATTAAATCATAACAAAAGGCATTAATAACACAAATGATAAAACAACAAAGAATCATTTTTTTGTTCCTTATTTTTGTCTTAATTGTACTTATTTCTTTTCAACTGAAGTAAAAGTTGAACAAAGCAACGTTATATCACTGATTTTTTTATGTGAATGAACCAGCTAAAGGGTGTGTGTCGGGGGGGGAGGACTTACCCCCCCCCCCTTCTCCCCCTCCACCTCTTTCGCTATCACCACAAATCGCCTTTTTAAATTTTTGTTATTATATATAGGTTGTTTTTGTCTGTTTGTTTGTTTTTGTTTTGTTTTTACTTGTATTTTATTAACATTTCTCTTTCTTTTTATTTTTTATTTTTTATTCCCTTTCTTTTTTCTGCTTTACTTCATTTTTTTTTTTTTTATGTCTACGCCTTTTTTTTCTTACCTTCATCCATACGTAGAGAGAAACAAACGAGAATGTTCATATACGAAATTATAAGAAACGTACCTGATAATGATCAATGCCACGTGGCCGTGAAAAGTATGAGCGTGATTGCAGCTGTTTTGCAAGTAGCACGGGCGTGATTACAGCTGTTTTGCAAGCAGCATGGGCGTATCACAGCTGTTTTGCAAGCAGCATGGGCGTATCACAGCCGTTTTGCAAGCAGCATGGGCGTAATTATAGCTGTCTAGGAAGCAGCTAGGCCTGATTGATACTGTCTTACAATCAGTATGAGCGTGATCTTAGCTGTTTTCCAAGCATCATGGGCGTGTTCAAAGCTGTTGTACGAGCAGCATGGGCGTGATCGTGTTTTTTTTTTTCTCTCTCCAAGTATTCGGGCGTGATCACAGTTGTCTCGTGGGCAGCCTGGGCGTGTCCGGTGCAAGGAAGGAAGCACGAGGCCGCCCAGTGCTGGCGCACACGTGGCTCGCGGCAAAGATCGGGGGCTCCGAGGGCCGCCGCGGGGTCGGGGCGCGGCGCCGGGTTCTTGTCTTCGTTTTGGTTCTTCACCTTTTTGTTTGACTTTTTTTCTTTCTTTTTTTTCTTTTCCCTTCTTTTCTATCTTTAATTTGATTGATCTGTGATTTCTTGTTTTGTTTTTTATTATTAATTCTTTAGCTTTATTCTTCCTATTTTTTTTTTTTTTCTTTTTTTTTTATTTTGATTCATCTGTTTTGTTTTGTTTTGTTTTGTTTCTTTCTTCTCCTATTTTCTATATCGTTATCTTCCCAATTTCCTTCTTCTTTTTCTTCTTCCTTCTTTATTTTGATTCCCCCTCTTTTCTTTTTAGCCTTTTTCTTATTTTCTCATTCATCTTCTCTCTTCTTTCGTCTTTCATCTTTCTTCTTCATCCTGGCTATACTTATGGTAATTATCTTTGTGATCACTATCACTTTTACTAGAATTATCCCTAACATCATTACTCACATCCTTTTTATTGTAGTCATGATCCTTATTATGGACTTTGTCACTATCAGTTTCCTCTCCTTGCTCTCGCTTTCTCTCGCTTTCTCTCTCTATCTCTCTGTCTCTCTATGTATATCTCTATCTATCTCTCTCTCTCTCTCTCTCTCTCTCTCTCTCTCTCTCTCTCTCTCTCTCTCTCTCTCTCTCTCTCTTACTCTATCTATCTATCTATCTATCTCTCTATCTCTACCTCTATCTCTCTCTTTCCCTCTTCCTCTCTCTCTATATATCTCACTCTCTTCCATTCTCTATCTCTCTCTCCCTCTCTCACCCACTCCCTCATTCGCTCTCACACACGCTCCCTTCCACTCCTTCTCTCTCTCCCTCTCTGTCCGTCACACATGGACACACAACGAATAACTCGCCTTTAACTTCAACAGACTCGCATGTCGGACTTTGTTGATTCCTCATACATGTTTAAAAGCGAAGTAATTAAGATTCCAAATTGGCATTGTGCTTTCGGTAATGGAGCGTTACGGGAAGATCTTTTAATCAATATGTATTCATACATTGGACACGTGGGGTCTAGATGTCTTTACGTGCTTGCATACCTACACTTGAATATGTATGTGTATTGACGAATATGTATGAACGTTGACGAGTATGCGTGAACATTATTGAATATGTATGAACATTCACGATTATGCATGAACATTGACATTGACGAATATGCATGAACATTCACGAATATGCATGAACATTGACGAATATGTGTGAACATTCACGAACATGCATGAACATTCATACACGGAGATCCGTAGAAACACGCGCACACACACACACATAGGTACAAATAGATAATTAGACGTAGATAAATATATATAGGTTAAGATAAGCTTAACTAGCTAGATAAAGATATAGGTAGATATACATAGATGTATATATCAAAGACCCTCTCTGAAACCTCCCCTGCAACAGCACTTCAACCCAAGAACCTCCGAATCCGTTGATGTTTAACCTTGAATGGAGAAAAAACATCGGCAAATGTCTTGCCATCTTCGTCATCTCAATCTTGGAGAGGTGATGCAGACTCTCCTCCCCCCTCCCCCCTCCCCCGTCTCCCTCTTCCCTCTCTTCTTCCTTCCCCTTCCCCTCTAACTCTCCTCTCCCTCCCTCTTCCCTCTCTTCTTCCTTCCCCTTCCCTTCTAACTCTCCTCTCTCTCCTTCCTCCCTTCTTCCTTTTCTCTTTTCTCTCTCCTTCCTCCCTTTTTTCTTTTCTCTCTTCTCTCTCTTCTTCCTTCCCTTCTCCCTTTCTCTTTTCCCTCTTCTTCTCCTCCTCATCCTCCCTATCCTCCTCCTTCCCCTTCTCCCTCTACTTCCTCCTCCTTCTTCTACTTCTTCCTCCTCCATCCCCTCCTTCCTCTACTTCTTCTTCCTCCTCTTTCCCCTCCTCGCTCTCCCTCTTCCCTCTCTTGAACCTTCTTCTCCTACCTCTACTTCTCCCTCCCTTCTCCTTTCCCCCTTCCCTCCCTCCCTCCCTCCCTCCCTCCCTCCTGTCCCTCCCTCCTCCCTCTCCCCCTCTGTCCCCCCCCCATCCCTCCCTCCCCTTCTTCTCTCTCTCTCCCTCTCCCTCTCCCCCTCCCCCTCCCACTCCCTTTTTTCCCTCTCACTATCCCCCTCCCCCTCCCCCTTCTTCTCTCTCTCTCTCTCTCTCTCTCTCTCTCTCTCTCTCTCTCTCTCTCTCTCTCTCTCTCTCTCTCTCTCTCTCTCTCTCTCTCTCTCTCTCTCTCTCTCTCTCTCTCTCCCCCTCCCCTCCCACTCCCTTTTCCTCTCACCCATCCCCCTCCTCCCTCCCCCTCCCTCCCTTTACTCATCACACGGCTCAAGGTCGTCCGGCATTATTCTTCTTTCCGAGAATGCTTAGAATTATGTTTATTAGGATGGTCACGTCTGCGTTTAACCTTCGAGGTTTCTACAGATGATTTTCTTTTCTTTTTTTATCTTTCGCTTATCTATTTTGGTCTATATGTTTGCTTATTTAGCTATTCATATGTTTTGTTATCTTTCTGTTTGTCTTGATCTTTCTCTCTTCCGTTGTCTCTGTCTTTCTCTCTTTCGTTCTCTCTCTCTCTCTCTCTCTCTCTCTCTCTCTCTCTCTCTCTCTCTCTCTCTCTCTCTCTCTCTCTCTCTCTCTCTCTCTCTCTCTCTCTCTCTCTCTCTCTCTCCCTCTTCCTCTCTTTCTCTCTCTCTCTGCTCCATGTTATGATGTGATAAGAATCTTTCGTGAGGAAAAAGGAACCAGGTTGTTTTCCTGAAATGTTTTTCCAAACATCTGACTGCCAGCGTGTATCTAATTAGGTTTCGTGTACATGAATCTTGATTGTTGAAGACACGTTCATAAAGGCTATTGTGCTGCTATGTTACATTGCGTCACATATCCATTGAAAGTGATGTAATGCATGCTAGGTGAGAAATGAAAAGATTGAAACTTCAGAGTGTCTGAAGTAAAGTTGTTTTTATATACACCCTTAATTACCCTTCAGTGTATCTGGAATAAGTTTTTTTTCTTCCTAAATCTTAATGCAACTCCAGTGTATCTGAAGTAAAGCATCTATATATATCTTAATCCATCTTCAGGACATCAGAAAAAAAATCTTATACAACCTAATCCAACTTCAGCATAAGAAATAAATCCTTTTAAAAATCCATCTCCTTAATCCACCTGATTATCCAGCGTAGAGAATCCCAAAGTCCCCCACCGGCTCTCCTTGGCTGCCCGATCCCTCCATGACTGGACACTTCGCTGGCCTGAAACCGCCTTCAGACTCCAAGGGGGGATATTTAGCCCAAGAACTCCACCCTTCCAAGCACCCTTTTCTCTCCCTCTTCTTCCTCGCTTTGCCTCGCACCTTCTTTGATTCCAGGCAATTAAGGGATAGGTGAGGGAACGTGGTCAGAACTCCACCCTTACAAGCACCTTTTTTTGCTCCCTCTCACCTTCCCTCCTTCCTTCTCTCACTCCCTCCCTCTCTCCTTCCCTCCTTCCCTCCCTCCTTCCCTCCCTCTCCCTCCCTGCCTTGCACCAGTCTTTTATTTTGCCCATTTTTCTTTTTCTTCTTCTTTCTTCTCTTTCTTCTTCTTGTTTTACGTTTTCGTTTTCGTTTCTCTTTTGTTTTTCATTTTTTTCTTCTTCCTCTTCTTCTTCTTCAGTCGTCATACTCCCTCCGCCAGACTAATTGGTCTTCGCGCCTCTCACAGGCCCCATTTCCGCTGCATTCTCCCACCTGTCCATTACCACGCCATTTTATCTCCAACAAATTTAGGTCTTTGTCGGAACAGGCGCTAGCAAATAAGACCTGATGAATGTGTCTTTGTTTTCCCCTTTGACTATCCTCTGCCCCTCCTCCTCTTCCCCCCCCCCTCCTTCCCTCTCTTCCCTCGTCTCTCACTCCCCCCTTTCTTCTTCCCCGAACTCCCACTCCTCCCCCACCTTCCCTCGACCCTCCCCCTCCTAACCTTCTTCCCTCAACTCCCATTCCTCCCCTTCCCTCTTCCCTCGACTCCCTCCCCCCCACCCCCCTTTCTCCCTCTATTCCCACTCCTCCCCTTCCCTCGACCCCCCCCCCCACCCCATCCATCCTCTCTTTGAAAAAAATTAGACAATCTCATTGGCCGTTGGTCAGGTGGCCGATGACGTCAGCACCTCCGATGAACATACGAACGCAAATTTATTTTAGCCTTGAATCGTGCCGCTGGTCATGAGGTGCCAGATACTTTTATATCTCTTTTTTTTATTAATTGAGCTATCTATCCTATACCCCTATTTCGCGGGGTTTTTTTCTGCATTGTTCTAAATCCGTCAGAAATACGAGTAATTCCGAGTAGTAATTGTTTTTTGGAGATAGAACGAAGCTCTGATGTTCTCGTAGGCGAAAACATCAGCCAAAAGTAAATAGACCAAGTTTTTTCCCTCCATGTTGTGAAATGCAGTCCAGTTTACCAACGTTCCCTGCAAACCCAGTGGATAGTTGCTGAAGTGGTCTACAAGCTACGTGTTATGTGTACTAGCCTTCTCTCATTATACTGACGGAATAGTTAGCACCTTTGGCCAATACTAATTAAAGCTGATCCAGTTTGCAACACATTACAAATGATCGCATGCTAATCTGCCGCGTTTGATGTGCAATTGTAAAAGTGTTCTGATTCTTAATTCTAAAAATAGAACAAAAAAAATCGCTGGATTGTCAAGGGAGGAAAAAACGAAGAAGGAAAATATAAAACAAATGGAGTTAACCTGTTTAACGTTCGCTCGATTCTGTAATCTTTAGAAATTGCTCGTTATTCTGCGATATTTGGTCTAATTGTGGCCGCGATTATGGCCGCGGGATATGCTGTGTTCTCAATTGGACTTTTAGAGCTTCGGTGACGAGATCTTTTGCACAAAAGAACATATGCGTTGTGATATATATATATATATATATATATATATATATATATATATATATATATATATATATATATATATAGAGAGAGAGAGAGAGAGAGAGAGAGAGAGAGAGAGAGAGAGAGAGAGAGAGATATAGATAAAGATATATGAGTATGTGTGTGTGTGTGTGTTTGCGAGTGTATGTATGCGTGATTGTGAGTGCGTGCATGTGTGCTTGCGCGTGCGTGCATAAATATATGTACGTGTGTGCGCAAAGCATATACGCCCCGCACGAACCTTACATAAGAATTATCCTCCATAAATGTTTGTCAACACCCCACCTGACCCGACGCGCTGCTCAGTTCCAGAAAGAGCCCTCCGTACCAAGAAGGCGAGCGAGCCGGCCTTCCCCTTCGTATTAGGCCAAAGGAATGTGAAACAGGAATATCTCTCTGCTTTGTCCTTTTTTTTCTCTCTTGCGTTCGCTCGGGTCCCTCCGCAGGTGTTCACACTCGCTTCCAATACAAGATAAATGTGGTCAAAAGCAAACACGTAAAGTGAGCTGTGCTATTGTTGTTTACAAGGCCAAGTTGCTATCTCTCTCGCTCTTTCTGTCTATTTTGATTTCTTTCTTTCTTTTTCTATATATCTTCCTGTCTCACTCGATCTATCTATTTTTCTTTCATTTTCTTTACATTTTATTTTCTCTCTCTCTTCTCTCTCTCTCTCTCTCTCTCTCTCTCTCTCTCTCTCTCTCTCTCTCTCTCTCTCTCTCTCTCTCTCTCTCTCTCTCTCTCTCTCTATCTATCTCTATCTATCTATCTATCTATCTATCTATCTCTATCTCTGTCTCTGTCTCTCTCTCTCTCCCTGTCCCTGTCCCTGTCCCTGTCCCTGTCCCTGTCCCTGTCCCTCTTCCTCTTCCTCTTCCTCTCCCTCTCCCTCTCCCTCTCCCTTTCCATCTCCCTCTCTATCTCCCTCTCCTTCTCCCTCTCCCTCTCCCTCTCCCTCTCCCTCTCCCTCTCCCTCTCCCTCTCCCTCTCCCTCTCCCTCTCCCTCTCCCTTTCCATCTCACCCCCCCCCCACTCTCTCTCATGTATGTGAGAAGAAAAAGGAAGAATGTATAATCGTTAGCTGATAAGAACGTGACGTATTTTAATCTTTTCTTTGTATTTTTTCCCCAGTGTTGTAGCGTCAAACATAATAGCCTTTGTGTAGTGTGATTGATAATAGTATCTCGCGTCCTTATTTTTTTCTTTCCTTTTTTGCTACGATTTTTAAGGCCTATTTATTCGTCCTAGGCCTATTTCTTAGGCTAACCTAGTTTAGAGACAGCTTGAAGGACAATCTCAACTCCTTTGTTAATGAACACTCGTAATACTCGTAATCCTTATGTGAAGCGAAAGATAGAGAGAGAGACAAACAGACACAGACAGACAGACAGACAGAAGCAGTGACAAAGAGGCGGAGAGATAGAAAGAGAAAGAATTATAGAGAGATGCAGACAATCATACATACACACAGAGAAAAAAATACAACAATTATTACAGATACAGCGGAGATTTAAGAATGAAAATAAAAAATAAAAGACGATGATATATATCTTTAAATTCCCCTTCTTTACGCAATCAAGATGACACACGCAAGGGTTTTTTCCCGCAATTGATCGTCTGGTAACAATGCGTCGTCTGTCCTCCTCCCACGATGTACTGGCATCAGT
>BOPN01004804.1:9320-11820 GCA_017312705.2 Penaeus japonicus
AGAGAGAGAGAGAGAGAGAGAGAGAGAGAGAGAGAGAGAGAGAGAGAGAGAGAGAGAGAGAGAGAGACAGGACTGGAGATAGAGTGAGAGAGACAGAGAGATCCTAAGGTACTAAAAACATAAGCAGAAAAAGTTAATGAATGTAAAACAACGTAAAATCATTAAAGGAAGACATCTTTTCCTTCTTAGAGAAACAAAAGCACTCACAAGCAACCAAAGCACTAAATGACATCTGTCTATTCAAGCGCTGATTACCTTGCTTCAAATGGACTCCAGTGAAACGCAATCTTCTTATAATGTCTGATAACTCATGTCATTTCCTTTATTCCTTTCTTTCTTTTTGTAAATATGAAAACCAAAACATCCTTGAGTCTCCACACAGCCTGTCATCGACGTCTGATCTCTCGAAGTGGTCTTGTTTTGATCTGTTGAATGTGTGTTGTATATATTGCATATTATATCTTTTCATTGCTTCTTATACGTGTTGGTAAGTAGACTCTTAAATACAGACGATCGATGAATCTTTACTTACACACTCACATGTACGTGCATTGTTGTGTATACGTGTAAATCAGTGTTGAGTTGTGGAAATACGTAAGGTTTTTGTGACTGAAGAATATAAAAGAATACGGTTCAGTTTTCTATGTGTTCGAGATATGAAAATGATCTGTATTGATATATTATCTCCAGGTTTTCTTCTCAATGATGCCAATGTGTTGTGATTAAATTTCCTTCTTCGTTTTGTGGATATCACAATGAATATATTAATTTGTGGATGGAATACGTTTTTGCTTTTGTGAACTTTATGTTTAGAATATGACACATATATCATACTAGGTGTTCCTCAAAGTGTACAATGTATTTATGTATTTTGTGTATAAAATATGTATAAATATAAGATTATATATTTGTCCCTTTTAACAAACTTTTTCTTCTACTCTTCTAGTTATTGTAATACGTCAGAATCAACAATATAAAGACAAGAAACAAAGAACAAGATAACAACAATTTAATGATACTGGCAAAAGTTTCTTCGAACAGAAAACAGATTCAGAAAAAGAAAAGAAAAGTAAATAAATATATAACCGAAAAAAAAAATCATATCTGCGAAAGGTCTAGCATTCTGAACACCCTATCTCATTCAACTCGAAAATATCTTTAGCGTTGTGCAATTTTTTTTTATTTTTTTTTTACATTTTACAATCACATCATATTTCAATTCTTCAGTATATTTGTACATTTGATCATGCAAATTCAAAGCGAAGAAAACTGAAGAGTATTTTCTCGATTGTATATAGAAAAGAGAAAGAGAAGCTTTTAAGAAATCTTTTTTCTCTCTCTCTCTCTCTCTCTCCCCCCCATCTTTGTATTCTTGATTTCGCGCATCTCTTCGGATTCCTGCGTTTATTTTGTCATTCTTTATATTTTTGTGATTATCAGTGTGGGTGTTGTTGCTATTATATATCATTGTTATAATCATTATCAGTATCATTATAATTTTCACTGTTATTATCATAATAATGATTATCATTATCCTTATATTTTCTCTTGTCATTATCATCATCGTTATGATCATTATCATTATTGACATCATTATTTTATTATCATTATCATGGTCAGCAGATCGAGCCCCGTCCAAGCTCGTGAGTTTTCACTGTCACCTGGCGGTTACTGACGTGGCTGGACACTACGCTGGGTAAAGACGTAGCTCAGTTCGCGTCAGCACTCGTTGGCACTCTCTCACAGTCAGCAGTAACTGACACAGACGGGCTCGCCATAGTGCATCTGCTCCGCTATTGTGGTTTATCCCTATCTTTATTATTTTTAGAATTATTATCATTTTTATCATCATTATAATCATCTACATCATCATCATTACTTTTACCATTATTATCTTCATTATTACTACTATTTTCATTAACAATGTTATTGTTATTGCTGCTGTTATCATAGTTATATATCATTATAAGCATTATTGTCATCTCCATCACTGTAACTACTGTTGATATTATCAGAATCATTGTTATTATGATCCTTATCAGTATCATTATTTCCTTATAAATTTTCTTTAAAACTAGAATTATCATTTTTATAATTATCGTTACTATCATTACCATAGTTAACATCATTATCATAAACATTATCATTATCAGTACTATTATGTCTCTTTATTTCACGTTTCTTTAACTTAGTTAGTTAGCACAATACAGCACTTAACTAACGCTATACACACTAAAAAAAAAAAAAAAAAATCACACTTCCTCGTGGAGTTGTAGCTAAGGAGGGCAATGTGGGAAGAAAAACGTAAGCGAATTTTCTTTTTCTTCTTAGTTGCACACTCTCCTTTTCGTCACTGAGCCATGTTATCCTTTCTGGTGAGTCCCTTAAAGTAGTGGAAGAATGAAACACCGAGCTGTAACTCACATACGTTCTTTGAAGGTGTAAACATACCGACTTAATAAAGGACATTCTGGATCTCCGGCCTGGCAACTCGCTCCTT
>BOPN01004804.1:34320-36820 GCA_017312705.2 Penaeus japonicus
TAGCAAAGAACCAAAGCTGTAAAGACTGGCTTTTCAGAAATATTTTTTCTGTATATTTCCTTACTCTGATATATCTTATTGACATATACATAACCAAAGGTATCGTTATCCACATTTACAAAGATTTGCTTTGAAGTTAGGTATCTAAAGATATTTTTTCTGCTTTTATAAGTATTCTCACTAAGCTACAGACTAGCTTGAGAGGCATGTAAACTTACCTATCCAGGAATGGGTACAAGTGAAGTATATACAGTATGTATGAGACCGTACGTCTTATCTTATATGTCCGTATGTCAATGTTTGTCATTCTTAAAATGGCTATTAGTAGTAAATATACTGCGTGTGTGTTATTTTTTGTGTATTTGTGTGTGTATGTGTGTTTGTGTGTGTGTTTGTGTGTGTGTGTGTGCGTGTGTGTCTGTGTGTGTGTGTGTGTGTGTGTGTGTGTGCGTGTGTGTGTCTGTACCTATGTATGGAGTGAAGGGGTGTTTGTATGTG
Organism: Penaeus japonicus; assembly: GCA_017312705.2. Taxonomy (NCBI): domain Eukaryota; kingdom Metazoa; phylum Arthropoda; class Malacostraca; order Decapoda; family Penaeidae; genus Penaeus; species Penaeus japonicus. The sequence goes on from BOPN01004804.1 coordinate 34,819, forward strand.
TCATCATATACAACAAGACTCTCGTACATACTGTATGCAAATTTCAAAAAAGGACAATCTACGAACTCCACATATATATAAACACCTCTCTTCTTTTAGATAATAAGTATTTCAATTAAACAAGCAAATAAAGCCAAAGGAAAAAAACACAAAAAAAACTAACTAACCATTTCAAGAGCGACTTTTACTAAAAATAAAGTCGATAGGATGGACCTTCCTCTCCTCCCTTCTAAATGCGAAAATAATGATGGTATATCCTGGGCCCAGACGATAGCATATTTCAGGCGTTCTGGTGGTTATTACAATGTTGGAAAGCGGGGGGGGGGGGGGGGGGGAGCTCAACAAAATATTGTCATTATTTAATCGTATTGTTTCCTTCTTGGTGGAATTAATTGTGCTCAAGAGGAGATAGAAGTGAAGGGAAAGGAAGGATAGAGGGAGAAAGAGAGGATATGAGAGATGGATGGTGAAGAGAGAGATAAGAGAGAATAGAATAGAAGAGATGGAGACAGACAGATAGATAGACAGGCAGACAGACAGACAGACAAAGAGACGGACGGGTGGACAGATCTATCCCCTTTCTCCATCATTTCACTCTCTTCTCTCCCCCATCTCTTCCTCCTCGTACCTCATCTTCTCATCCATTTCTCTCTGTTCCTCCTCCTTCTCTTCTTTCTCCTAGGACTCCCCCTCTCATCCTCTTCCTTTTCCTCCTCCTCCTCCTCTTTCTTTCATTGCCCCCTCCTCCTTTTTTTTCCTCAATGTCCTCTCCTCTTCCTCCTCTTTCTCCTTACTGCTCCCTCCTCTCCCTTCCCCTCATTTTCTTACCCCTCATAACCCTCTCCTCTTACTTCTCCTCCTCCTCTTTCATCTCACTGCCCCCTCCCCCTTCTCCATCTTCTCCTTCTCTTTATTACCCGATTCTCTTCCTTTTCCGCCTCCTGTTCCTCAACATCTTCCTCCTCCTCCTCCTCTTCCTCCCCCCTCGTTGCCCTCCTCCTGTTTCTCTTTTTCTTCCTCCACCTTTTCATCCTTTTTCTTCTCATTATCCACCTCCCCCTCTTCTTTCTCCTCCACCTCCTCCTACTCTTTCTGCTTATTACCCCCACCCCTCCTTCCTTCTTCTTTTTCTTCTTCTTCTTCTCTGCCTCCTCCTCCTCCTCCTCCTCCTCCCCCACCTCCCCCTCCTCCTCTTCCTCCTTTTCCTCTTCTTTCTCCTCCTCCTCCTCCTCCTCCTCCTCTTCGTCATCCTCCACCTCTCCCTCCTCCTCCCCCTCCTCCTCTTCCTCCTCCTCCTCCTTCTCCTCCTCCACCTCCTCCTCCTCCGCCTCCTCCTCCAGCACCCCCTCGCCCTTTCCCTAAGTTCATTAATATGTCGATACCATCCACGGGACTGCGAGGGAAAACAACTTATGTCACATTAACTCATCAGTCTCCTAGACCTCGCTCAAAAACGCACATACGTGTTGAGTGATGGTAGGATGCGCACATATATATTACTCGCACAAAATACATATTAACACATAAAGAGGAGATAGATAGATTGATGGAGAGAGGGGTGTGGGGCGGATATGTATATATATATATATATATATATATATATATATATATATATGAATATATATATATATATATATATATATATATATATATATATATATATATATATATATATATATATATATATATATATATGCCTATATATATATATATATATATATATATATATATATATATATATATATATATATATATATATATATATATACATATATACATATATATATATATATATATATATATATATATATATATATATATATATATATATACTTATATATTTATTTATATATATATATATTTATATATATATATATATATATATATATATATATATATATATATATATATATATATATATAAATAAATAAATATATAAATATATATATATATATATATATATATATATATATATATATATATATATATATATATATATGTG
>BOPN01004804.1:41820-44320 GCA_017312705.2 Penaeus japonicus
TCTGCTCAAATCATGTCAGATGAATTGAGTTAAAAATAAGTACATTCAAATTAAATCAGACGGGTCAGGTCAAATTAAGTCAAGTTAAGTCAAATAAATTAAGTCAAATAATTTCCAGACAGGTCAAAATGAAGACATGTCAGGTTATGTCATGTCATATTAAGTCAAATTCAAGTCATGCACGTGCCTACTAATTGCGAAAAAATAGTGACTAAGCGTGCATGACACTATGGAGTAGATTTTAAGCAGCTTTATGTCTTGGTGTCGGATCTTGTTAAAAGAAAATTATGATAATAAAAGGGATGATAATGATGATAATGATATTGATAAAGATAAAGATAATGATTATGATGGTTATGATTATAGTGATGATGATAATAATGATGATGATTATGATGATGATCATGATAAATGAGGATCATAATAATAATGATCATGATAATAATGATCATGATAATTATGATCATGATAATGATGATAATACAAATAATGAATAAATAAAGAGATGAACAATTCTATAAATAAATAAAGATATTCCAGATAATACTTTCATGAAAGTTTTAAAAATGAAATTAAAATCAATGCTATACTAGGATTTTACAAGGGAAATTAGGTTTTCTTTTACGTCTGATTTTAGAAATGACAAATTTGATTTTGACAATGATAACTGAATTGAAAAATATCAAAATGACGGTAATGTAACATCAAATGAAACTGATAATGATAATGTAAATGATGACTGTAACTAAAATAGTAGTGATGAGTCTGATAATCATGATAATGAATATGACGTCAAAACTGATAACTTTCACTAACGACAATGATAAGGATGGAAATTATGATACTGAGAACAGATATTATCCTTGTTACTTTCATAAACAACTGGCAGTCGTATTAATATTACAACTAGCAACGCTCTCATAATCATTGCATATATTGCATTGCATTCTGTATAACCATAACTAACATTATCTTTATCATTCTAAGTATCATTGCTGTAATGAAACTTGATGTAACTTGTAATGGTATTGTCATTATTACAATTATCTAAAACAGCTTTCAACATACTGTAATATCAAATGTCATATAAACGCTAGAGTAATATTACACAGAGAAATTATGTGCATACTTAGCCCTTGCACGGGAGTTCGTGACATAAAGCCACTCACATCACGTGATTCACATCACTCTCCTAAGGCAATAAAGCCCAGTCAAGTCATATCAGGTCACATCAAGTCATTTCAAGTATAATATGGCTAACCAGTACCGTTTTTAATAAGCTAAAACAGATTTATTTAATAATGTATTTATTTCATGTAAGTTTTTTTTAATACTTAGTAATATGATATCACACATTTATTAGCATTATAACATGAATGAATCATAGGTCTCTTTGCATATGGAAGAAAATACTTAGCCCTTCTGAGACATCTCAATACGTCGTGTTTTGTATCATTTTCTAGATTTCTGGTATGATATAGGAGTCTATGTGTGATATATTAGCAACATGATATTAATTAGCATTTGGTATGATCTGTTACTTAAATAACTGAAGGAAAAAATAGCTTGTTATTTTTTTTTCTTTTTTTTTTTTTCTTTTTTTTTTCTTTCTTTTTCTTTTTCTTTAATGCAGCGCGAATGTGATCCGACCCCGCAAAGGATACCCGTAGCGAAAGGATTCAGCAATTATTCCTTCTCTTTTCAGTTAAATACATAAAGCAGAGAGGACATGGTAATGATAACAATATATATATATATATATATATATATATATATATATATATATATATATATATATATATATATATATATATATATATATATAAACGAAGGCTCATTATAAGACTAAATTCTTGTTGTGTATCGGAACTGTTATGTAGCATCAATAAGAGGGTATAGAAAAAGAGGAATGGGAGGTTGCCTGTAATGTTTGACTTACTGTCCCCTTTCTTAATTCATATTGAAATCAAGGAAAGAGTTCCCTTATGTTATGGAATTACCTTCTTGCGAAAGGATCTCCTGCCCTTTTGAAAGTCTGTTCACGTCACCAAACAGCGTGGCATTCTTGTAAATACAGTTGTTTTGTTAACTGTAGTTATAGAGTCACTCACAAACTCGGAATATACGAAAACAATAAGAACATCAAAAATGCACAAAAGGAGCCACAATCATTACTTAAAAAGAAAGAAACCAAACCAAAAACATGAACATATAAATTCATTATGAAGGAATTATGAAGGAATTAAGAGATCAATTCCAGTTTACGTAACATAACCCACTGGAAAAAATATAGAAAAGTTCGCCTTTAAACGACTGGTAATCCCATCACTTGATATTAAATTAAATTTTCAATATTGCGCCTCCGCCAACCCCCAAGGGACGCGACATCTTACGATCTGTTAATCACTGATGGACGTGCGTAATACATTTCATCCTGACTTCAGGCGAGGATATTCGTACTATATATATATAGCATTCTTTTTGAGTGTATATGTACTAT
>BOPN01004804.1:104320-113605 GCA_017312705.2 Penaeus japonicus
ATTTCTTTAACTTTTATTACTTGATTATGGTTTTCATGTTTTAGTGTCTATTTTGTATATTTTTCACATTTTAATTATTTTTATTAATTGATATACATCTTACTGATGAGTGTGACGTCATACGCACTTGTGTATAAATACGGAACCACCAAAACAATAAAGCAGAGATCTATCTGGACCCGTGTTTGTGTTACTCCCTCTGGATTTACTTCAGCCTGAGACGATACCAGAACAAAGGTTGTACTGAGCAGACTTCCTGTTACTTGCCTAGGTCATTTGCTGGACGTTGTCTTTTTATTTATGTGTTTTGTTCATGTTTTTTATTGTTTTTAAGTCTTTTAGCTGGATTTTACACCGAAACCCTTCAGGATTCGGCTTTCCATTTCCTGTTTTAGACCTCAGTTTTTCTTGTTTTCTTTTAGCGCCATTTTTAGTGTTTTTTTGATAACGTAAGTTGATTTTTGTGTTTTTTTATATAACGTAACGTTTGTTTGCTTTTACCTTGGTGCCTTAAGCACAGTTTTATGAGTTCATTTTCATTGTATTATCTTTTATCTCACGTTTTTAATGCTAGGCTGAGCCACAAGGACTTTTTCCCAATATTATTCTGCTCGGGTACATATACAAATCCACGTAAGATCCTGGACCTTTACCCGCTACCATTTTCCAGTGTCCAGGATCTTGGCTTCATTTTTTGTTCAGGGGAGTGAACGGGACCCTCATCTTTGCGTCCCTAGGCCGTTCCCGCACCACGGGAGGCTTCAGCTTGCTTCACAAGTTGTTGTCAAGTCGGGCTCCTCAGTATAGACTGAAAGTAACCTTACATATTTGGTGGCAGCGGTGGGATGTACCCTTTTTTGATCGTTTAATTGAATAATATCACAAGTTCCTTGTAGGCTGAGAACGTCCAACACAACAGCTATTTCCTGCCAGGTTATATTATGCAAGCAATATTGTAATTTCCTTCGGGAACCTTAGGAGAGCCACTGTTTTTGTTCTGTGTTTTTTTTTCAGATTAATATTAGTATATATTTTTAGAACGGTTTTCTTTTTTACAGCCTAATCCTTACCCTTTTGCAGAGTTAGTTTTTGTGTCACTAATACCCGCTCGCCCAGCTAGATTGTTTCTGTGGCTCTCATAAGCTTTAGGGAGACTTTATGGATTTTTTTTCCTGTATCTGTCCTTTTGTTTATGTAACAGGTCCCTGGATCATACAGTGCTTTATTAACAGTGCAGTGATTTGTGATATGCCAATGCAATAACAGTGAACAATAGAACAAGTCTTTGAACAGTGCAGGGGGGTGTCCGTGGTCAGTGCTAAGTGTCCGTGGTCAGTGTTAAGTGTCCGTGGTCAGTGCTAATGAACAGTGCCGTGTTCATGGAGAGTGCTTTGTGTCAAGTGAACGGTGTCTACTGATAGATGAACAGTGGCCATTGCTTTTGGACTATTATAAGGGAAAATTAAAGGTGCTTCTTGGCTGTGTTGTACCTAGGTTGCAGTATGCCTCGTAGCAGATCGGGACTTCGTAGGAATTTACAGTCGTCCAGCCACCCTAGTTCCCGAGACCGATCCCCAGCAGCGGTTTTATCAGGGTCTGTTGATCAGCTTCCTATCGTTGTGGGCGGTTCAAACCCGGAAGTACGAGAAGCTGTAAGAATTATGGAGGGTGAAGTGACTGTGTTGGCCCAAATCCTCGATAAGATCGAAGCCTTGTCCAATGGGCTGAGTGAAGTTAGGGCACAAACACAGCAGTTTAATGAACGGCTTGCCAGGCAGGAAGAAATATATATATATATATATATATATATATATATATATATATATGTGTGTGTGTGTGTGTATGTGTGTGTGTGTGTGTGTGTATTTATACACACACACACACGACGGCAATTAGCTGAACGGGAACAAGAATTTGAAAGAAAGCGGCAACGAAATCGGGACATGGGTGCTGCACAGTCACCAGACCCGCAGCCCCGCTTTTCTGAAGAGGCTGTAATGCAATCTCAGAAGCTGACCACAACACAGCTTCCTCCAGAACCACGATCTCAGGGCTTTCCAGTGTGTGCTGAGCCTCATGTACATCAGAGGACACAACAACCATTATAAGAAGAATGGTATGGTTCTGCATCCAGGCTCCCTACTCCAGCTGTCTCTTATGTCGTGGCCAGGGAAATGTTTCCTTATTTCAAGGGAGACACTTCGGCATCGCAACCAATGAAAAGGAACCAAGATGTAGAGGGTTGGATTCGCTTGATTGAAAACCTTGTAAAGCCACCTACTGATGAGACCTTCATCCAGGCTGCACGAGCAAATTGTAGAGGTCCAGCTGAACTAATAATAAACTCTCCCCTGTTTGACTACATACGTGACTGGGAGACGTTTAGTTTAGAGGAACCTACACTTCGGCAGACTACTTTCAAGTTCTCTATGATAATCAGATGACTTCGATGCAGGCTCCCATGGACTTCTATTTGCATCTGGAAGGACATGTGTATCAGGGGTATCGTGATCACAAAGAGGCTATCGGTGATCTGCTTGCCTATGCAGCTTGCAGTAGCTGCCCAAAGAATTTAGAACTCCCGGAATGGAATTAGGCCTGAATCTGCCACAAAACACCAGTCCTCTAATGTGTTCTCTGTAAATGACGACTGCGACCACTGCCATTATTCTGAACCTCCACCTAGAGCCTGCTCTATAGCTGCACAGATGGAGAGGATGAAGACAATGCAGCCAGCCCCATCCCATAATCTATGGTGCAGCTTCCACCGAACATCCACTCACAATACCTCTGAGTGCCGAGCAGCATCAGTGATGGCTTCTGCTGGGAACAAACCATATCCCTCCAGAGTCTTAACCTGCTTCAGATGTCATAGGTCTGGGCACTTGGCTAGACAGTGTCCCTTTCAGAACGGCCAGCAAGGCGAGGCTATTGGTCCAACTGGCATTGAAGAAGGGAGCAGTACTTCCAACGGTACCCAGACAGACATGGTGATGCCCCAGATAGCCATTCTAACATCCCCAGTAATATCAGGACGACATCTTGTAGGACTCAGTGTTAATGGCAAGACAATGTTGTGTTTCCTTGACACCGGATCTGAAGCCACATTGATTAAACCGAGTGCAGTAGCCATGATAAGCCCCCATAGTAAGTTACATCATAAGACCTCAGCTAAGATTCTTCGAGGCGTAACAGGGCAACAACTTCAGATTTCTTCTGAGGTGATGCTTTGTTTCCATATGGCTCCTGATTCCAACGTTGTCCATCAGGCCAGTGTGGTCGATGTTTCTTTCCTAGGTGACATTCTGATTGGGATGGATCTTCTCAGACGGTTGGACTTCACCTATTCCTCTGAAGCTTCAACTGGATATACCACACCATTATTTTGCAGGGAAATGAATTCTCAATAGTTTACACAGATGCAGAATCTCCCAAAGTCTGCTGCATCAAGACCCTGTCACCCACACACATCGCCTGTGACGATACCCATCTTTTGGGAGGTATGAAGGATCCTATCCCAGTGACCCAGAATGCCCCTGTAGTACACCTTATTCACCGTGCGAGTATCGCAGCACACACTGGATGTTTTGTAAAAGGATGTGTGTCCAGGACTGGACCAGTAGATAGCGACATCCTTATACTCCTACCCACACCAAAACCTCTTTTACTGTAATACCCCATGCTGTCACCACCATAAAAAATCGCCGCTGTTCAGTGTGGATAGAAAATCCGACTCCGAAGCATCTGATACTTCATAACACAAGACACTTGAGGAAGTCGTCGCCAGGCCCAGCTACTGCCCTGTCGAGTCTGATTCCCTTGAGGAGGGTGACCTAGAAAGTGTCGACTTTGAGTGGGAAGAAGATGGCTTCGATGAGCAATATGAGTTGGAGGATTTCGGGTACGATGATGATTTGGAGGACGAGCACATGGAACTGCCGCCCTCAATTGCTACCTGTGAAGCTGCCGGGCTTGTGGAAGACGAAAGTCACAAAGAGGAATGTCTGGTGCCAAATCTTGACCATCTCGAGGTTGCTCAACGCCATGAGCTGACTAACATGCTCTGTCATTACAAGGAACTTTCCAATGGTGGTGAGGAAGCTATAGCTTTGGTCCCTGGAATCAAGCATCGAATTGACACTGAAGATGCCAAGCCTGTCTGCATTCGACAGTGGCGACTACCCCAGACCACAAAAAAAGTCATCCGAGAGCAGTGTGACTCCATGCTGCACTCAGGAGTCATTGAGGAATCGACATCATCCTGGATGAGCCCTGTAGTGCTTGTTAAGAAGAAGGGAGGAGCTCTTAGATTATGTGTAGATTATCGTAGCCTGAACACAGTGACCAAGGGCGATACCTATCCATTGCCCCTTATCAATGAGCTGATCGATGAACTAGGTCTGCAGAACATCTTCACCACATTAGATGCTCGTGCTGGATAATGGAGTGTGGAAGTAGAAGAATCGGACCGACCGAAGGCAGCTTTTTCTGATGGCTACCACCTTCTCCAGTTCTGCTGTCTTCTGTTTGGGTTATCAACAGCTCCAAGCACATGCCAGAGAACGATGAACATCATCTTGTCGTCTGTATTAGGACGTCATACACTATCCTATCTAGATGATGTCATTATTTACAGCCACAGCTATGATCAACATCTACAGGATCTAGACGAGACACTGCAGTTATTTTCCAAAGCAGGTGTAAAGCTCAACAAGGAGAAGTACCAATTCGCAGCAACAACAATCGATTTCCTGGGTTTCACCATTTCCCCTGATAGAGTTTCTCTTGATAAAGAAAAGGTGTTGGCAATCTCTAACACACCTCCACCTTGAACTGTTAGAGAAGTCCAGTGTTTCTTGGGAGCAACTGGATTCTTCAGGAAGCATGTCCCTGGATATGCAACTCTAGCTTCTCCATTACACCTGCTGCTGAAGAAAGACCATGCTTGGACCTGGGGACCTGAGCAACAGAAGGCCTTCGAAACCCTGAAGGAGAAGCTCACATCTGCTCCTGTTCTACAGCAACCTGATTTCACCAGGGAATTCGAGCTTCACTCTGATGCTTCTGGGATAGCACTAGGAGCCTGACTCATGCAGAGAGACGACCACCAAACTCCACATGCAGTTGCCTATTTCAGTAGGAAACTACGTGATGTAGAGACTCGCTATCCGGCTATTGACTTAGAGGCCCTAGCTGTCGTGGAAGGAGTTCGAACCTTTGACTTCTATCTTTATGGAGGACGGTTTACGGTTTATGGTTTATACCGACCACTGCCTCTTGGTGTATGTCTTCAGCAGGAGAACGAAGTCACCTAGAATAACTAGATTTGCTCATGACTTGTCTTTTTATGATTTCGCTGTTTGGTACAAAGAAGGAACTACAAACAAAATTCAGATTTGCTCTCAAATCAAGTTGCAAAGCTGACTATAACAGAGCTCTCGCCTGAAAGCCTTGCAGAAGAGCAGAAGGCGGGCCCTCAGCTTGCAGAGCTCGTCAGGTATTTGCAAGGTGGAAACCTACCAACCAAGAGGTTACCACTTCCCTTGGCTGAATTTGAACTGAATGAAGGCGTTCTGTATCGACTGAAACACCTCCCAGACAGAATTGCTTATCAATTGGTTGTTCCACAAACTCTCAGGAATTCAGCCCTGAAAGCATCGCATCTGCCTCCTCTTGCTTCGCATCCAGGTATCCATCGTACCTATCAGAATGTGAGATCGATGTTCTACTGGCCAAATATGCTGAAGGATGTACGCCAGTATGTAGAATGTTGCGAGATTTGCCAATAATCTCGAGGTGACAGACAGAAGGTCCCTAAGGCAGAAGCATCCCTGGCCAAGTTTCCATTGGAACGAGTTTCAATGGATATAATGGACTTTGGGCCAAGCATTCCTATTCACTGGGCCTTGTCCATTATTGACCAGCATTCCTGATACTTGCATATTGTACCACTCAGGAAGATCACTGCTGTTACTGGGCATTGTGCTTTTGTGGCTCATTAAGTAACCCTTTTTGGTCCTCCTTGTGCTATTCAAACTGACTATGGTGCACAGTTTATAAGCAATCTCTTCCAAGAACTCATTAAATTAATGCATGCCACCAATCACTACACCATTCGCTACCATCCACAAGCAAATGGAAGTCTGCACTTACGACTTTAGCCAGTGATCACCCAAGAACATGGCACCAGTTTGTTCCTGAGTTGTCCATTCATCAGATAACCAGAGAACAACCTCTATACATGTTAATGGGACGCCATGCCAACTTCCCAATTGGTCATACCAATAACACTGTTTTTAACAAAAACCTCTATCTGCAAGAGCGTTTATGAGAGCAGCTGTGAAAGCATCTGTGAAAGCACGTGAGACATATGGTAAGCATTATGATAGAGGCAAGAAAGTAGAATTACTGCCATCTGAGGGTACACCTCTGGTAGTTCGAGCATCGGCACAAGATGGATGGTTTGCTGCCTCTCACTAAGAAGTGGGGAGGCCCTGCCAGAATCATCAGACGTCTGGTTCCAGTCACTTTTGAGATCGAAGACGTTAAAACAGATGTTCGGCTGAAGGTTCATCTGAATCACCTTAAGGCCTATTACCCTCCATTAAAACTGTCATATGGCACAAGTGATAATGATAGAGGAGAGGAGGATATTGACAGTGATCCAGACTCACCAAGCCCAAACTCCGATGACCCTTGGGTTCCAGAGTTTATGCCAGTAAGCATAGTTCATCCCAGAATGCCAAGCCCTAAACCCCTCCAGAGTGCTTGCACACAGACGAGCAGATGATGCAGCATTGATTTTTTTTTTTTTTTTTTTTTTAAGTAATTCTTTTGTCTTTTTAATCTTGCTGTGCATTCTGGTAATTGTTGAGGCAAGTAACAGGGCTCAGGCCAACCTTTCCTCTGTTTCAGGTTGTCTCCGCTTTACGCTTTGATCCATGGTTATGTGAAGATTTTGGAGGTTCTTCAAACCTCGCCTTTGAGGGAAGCAGCAGAATCCAGACGGTATATCGAGATGGTCTCCATTTCCCCTGCTTGGGAGCATGATTTTATTTTTGTCATTGTTTTAATGACCCCAGTTCGATTTTAGTTAAGTTTCCCCACCCTTTCCATTTTAGTTAAGTTCCCCTTTTTATTGACTTTTGTGGCTTACGTTTTCTTGATATTTCGTTTTGTTCTTTTAATTAATTGCTTGTCCTTCATTTTTAATTTTGTAAAAGTTGACATCCGTATTATTTTAGTCAGTGTTTTAACGATTTTGGTAAATTTTTTAAATTGTTCATTTTGAGATTTAGATTTATTTTACGAATCACTTTTTTTCATATTTATTGGTTATATATATGAGCAAGAGAGGTTTTATCCACATCAGCCCAGTCGTGTTTTTTTTTCTTTTTTTTCTTAAATATGTAAACTTTTATCATTGTGATTTTATCATTTAATTGATTTTATTCTTGTTATACGTCACTGGCATCGTTCTTTTAGTATATTATCGATGTCAGTGACGTCATGATTAATTTCAATGGTTTAAATTGTTTCTATAATTTTTATTACTTAATTATGGTTTTTATGTTTTAGTGTCTGTTTTGTATATTTTTCACATTTTAATTATGTTTGCTATTAAATGTACGTCTAACTGATGAGTGTGACGTCACAAGCATTCTTGTATAAATATGAACCCGCCGAAACAATAAAGGAGAGATCTATCTGGTACCGTGTTTGTGTTACCCCCTCTGGATATACTTCACTGGTATACGATACCAGAACAAAGGTTGTACTGAACAGACTTCCTGTTACTTACCTAGGTCATTTGCTGGACGTTGTCTTTTTATTCATGTGTTTTTTTTTCATGTTTTTATTGTTTTTAAATCTTTTAGCTGGATTTTAAACTGGATTCGGCTTTCCATTTCCTGCTTTAGACCTCAGTTTTTCCTTTTTTCTTTTAACGTAATTTTTTATGTTTTCTTTTTTTATAATGTAAGTTGATTTTTTTTTCTATAATGTAGCGTTTGTTTGCTTTTTACCTTGGTGCCTTAAGCACAGTTTTATGAGTTAATTTTAATTTTATTATCGTTCATCTCGTGTTTTTAATGCTAGGCTGTCACAAGGACTTTTCCAATATTATTCTACTTGGGTACATATACAAATCCACGTAAGATCCTGGACCTTTGCCCACTACCATTTTCCAGTGCCCAGGATCTTGGCTTCATTTTGTTTTAAGGGGAGTGAACGGGACGTTCCCGCATCACGGGAGGCTTCAGCTTGCTTCACAAGTTGTTGCCAAGTCGGGCTCCTCAGTATAGACTATATATATATATATATATATATATATATATATATATATATATATATATAGCGTGTGTGTGTGTGTCTATGTATGCTTTAAGCGCGATAGTAAGTGAACTAAAATTAATTAGAAAAAAAGGCACTGCAGTTCTATAAGTTTTATTATCAGGAGCATCATATTATAACTAGTATCATTATTTTATAACGGGTTCTACGGAATATCAAACCCATTATGCATGGATAAAGGGAACACTAAACAGTACACAAAAATAAGAGGAGTTTTCTCTGCAAGCACTTTGCAAATCAATATATAAATCGTCGATGTTATAGTTCATGTATAAATACTGAATGTCATGTAATAGCCTTGATATTTCCATCAGCAAAAAAGAGAAAAAAATATGTATACACACACACACACATATATATACATATACATATATACATATATGTATATATATATATACATATATATTTATTTATACACACATATGTGTATATATCTATATCTGTCTATATATACATATATATGTATATATATATATATATATATATATATATATATATATATATATATACACACATATATATACATATATATATATATACATGTGTATATATATATCGTCCTCTCTCTCTCACCTCCTACCTGTCAAATCTTTTACCACTTGCTGACCCATGCTTTTTAGTTTCGCTTCTATATTCAACCAGGTTACGTTGTTTCAATCTACACTGGAATTTCACAAAGAAACAAAGAAATTCCACCCATGCTGCCACGCTGATCTTCAACATACTCTGTCTTCGTCTAGGTTCATTTATCAATCTTAATCATCGAGGAAGATGGATAGATACAAAAGTCTACGGCTAAATCCAGTCACATTTCATTTAGTTCTTCTCACTGTATATTTATTATCTGTGTACCTCTCTCTCTCTCTCTCGCTCTCTCTCTCTCTCTCTCTCTCTCTCTCTCTCTCTCTCTCTCTCTCTCTCTCTCTCTCCCTC
>BOPN01004805.1:2478-9978 GCA_017312705.2 Penaeus japonicus
TCTCTCTCTCTCTCTCTCTCTCTCTCTCTCTCTCTCTCTCTCTCTTTCTCTCTTTCCCTCTCTCTCTCCCTCTCTCTCTTTCTTCCTCCTTCCTTCTGAAAAGACCTCCTCACGCTCCTCCTTTTCCCGTAATCCCTTTCCATCCCTCCTTCCTTCCCCTTATCTCCATTCACTTTTAGATAGACCTTCTCACATATCACTCCTTCTCCCTATCACTCTTCATTCCTCCCTCTCCTTCTCCTCTCCATCCCTCCTACCCTATTCTTCACACCACCTCCTTCTACCTCTCTCCCTCCCTCTTCCTCAAAACTTCCCTTCTTCCCTCCCGCCTCACCTTCCTTCTAGAAAGACCTTCTCACTCCTCCTCCTTCTCTCTTCCTTCCTTCCTCTCCCTTCCCCCCTTCCTCACTTCCCCCTCCCTCTGGAAAGACCTCCTCACACCTTCTTCTCCTTCCCTCCCTCTCCTTCCTCTCCTCCTCCTTCTGTAGATACGTCTTCAACCTCCTCCTTCTCCCTCCCTCCCTCCCTATCCCTCCATCTCCCCTTCCTTCTGGAAAGACCTACTCATACATCCTCCTTCTCCCTTCCTCTCGCCCCATCCCTCCCTCCCTACCTCCCTACCCTCACCCCCTCTATCCCTCCCTTCATCTGGAAAGACATCCTCACACCTCTTCCTTGTTCTTTCCTCCAACCCCATCCCTCCCTGACTCTCCCTCCCTCCTCCCTACTTCCACCCCTCCCCCCTCCTCCCACCCCATCCCTCCCCATCCCTCCCTCTCCCACCCTCCCTCCTTCTGGAAAGACCTCCTCCTCCCTCCCTCCTTCTGGAAAGACCTCCTCACACCCCATCCCTCCCTACCTCCCTCCCTCCTCCCTACCTCCCTCCCTCCTCCCTACCTCCCCCCCTCCTCCCTCCTCCCACCCCGTCCCTCTACCTCCTTCCCTCCCCCTTCCTCCCTCTCCCACCCTCCCTACTTCCACCCCCCTCCCCCTCCTCCCTACTACCACCCCTCCCCCCTCCTCCCTCCCTCCTTCTGGAAAGACCTCCTCACACCCATTGACTGCCAAATTGGAATGGATACCGGGCGTCGTGTTCTTGCTCGGCTTGATTAAAAGCGACAGCGCGGCCGCCCACAATGGAGGGGAATGCGGGTGGCCGTGCCGCGCGTTCTCCACCTCTGTTGGATGTCTTCGGATAGAGGGGGGGGGTGGGGGGTGGACGGTGGGGGTGGGAGGGTAGGGTGAGGGGTTTGGATGGGGGGAAGGATAGGGTGGGTGGGGGGGAAGGGGTGGGGGGTTAGGGTGGGGGAAGGGTGGGTTGGGGGGAAGGGTTAGGTTGGGGGTTAATGGGGTTGAGGGGTGGGGGTTAGGATGGGGGGAAGGGGTGGGTGGGGGTTAGTGTAGGGGAAGGGGTGGGGGGAAGAGGTGGGGGTTAGGGTGGGGGGAAGGGGTGGGTGGGTTAGGATGGGGGGAAGGGGGTTGGGAAGATGACAGGGTTGAAGGAAGAGGATGGGGAAGGGGAGATGGATGGATGGTGGAGTGGGTGAGGGTGAGTGGGAGTTGGGGAAAGGTGGAGTGGGTTGGGGAGTGGGACATAGTAGGAGCGGGTTGGGCTATAGGGTATGGGTGGAGTGGGTTGGGGTACCTGGTGGTTTGGGGAGGGATGGGATGGGAGAGGGTGGGTGGGTAGGGGATGGAGGAGTGGTTGGAAAAAGGAAGAACGGAAGGGTGAAGGGAGAGGGAGGAAAGGAGGGAAAGACGGAGGGAAGAAAGAAAGGATGAAGGGAGAGGAAGGGCGGAGGGTAAGAGGGAAAATAGGAGAGAAAAGGAAGACAGGAAAATAAATAGAAAGTCATTAAATCAAAGAAAAGAGAAAGTTGAGGGACGGATGGAGGAAAATAATGAGGAGAGGGGGAGAGGAAGGGGAGTAGTGGCAGGAGGGCAGGAAAAAGGAGGAAGAGGACAGAGAGTGAGAGGAAAAAAAAGGATACTGATAACCCTTATCAGTCGGAGTAATAGGATAGAAAAATAATGAAAGAAGAAAGGAGAAGGAGAGAGGAGATGAAGAGGAGGAGGAGGAGGAGGAGGAGATGGAGAGAAGAACAGGGAGAGGGTAAAAGAAAAAGAGGAGGAGGAGGAGGAGGAATGTGATAAGTAAGGAGAAGAGGAAAGGGGAAAAAAATAAACAGAGAAAGGAGAAGAAGACGAAGTAACTAGACCAGATTACTATAAGGAAGAAAAATAGGCAGAAGTAAGAAAGAAAGAAGACAAGAGAACTACGAACGTTGATGACTTTCCTTTCTTCCTTTTTCTTTTTTTTCGTCTTTTTTGGGGCCTCCCCTTTATCTCCCTCTCTCCCCCTCCTCCCTCTTTTTTTTCTTCTTTTTTTTTTCTGACACCTCAATAGCTCTTGTCCTTTTGTGGTGTTCGACTGGCGGTCGGTGTAAGGATGGTCGGTGGCTGATGTTAAGGATTTTTTTTTCCCTTTTTTTTCCTTTTTCTTCTTTTTTCATTTTCCTTCTTTTCCTTGTTTTCCTTTGTTTCTTCTTTTTTTTTTCCTTTTTCTTCTTTTTTTCTTTGTTTTTCCTTTTTTTCTTTTTTTCCTTTTTTCTTTTTTTCTTCTTTTTTCTCGTTTTTCCTTTTTTGAGGGATTTTTTTTTTTTTTTTTTTTTTTGAGGGGGGGAGAGGGATTCTACTTTTTTTTTTTTGGTTTTATTCATTTGTGTGTTTCGAAAGGAGGGGAGAAAGAAAGAGAAAGTGAGAGAGAGAGAGAGAAAGAATGAGAGAGAGAGAGAGAGAGAGAGAGAGAGAGAGAGAGAGAGAGAGAGAGAGAGAGAGAGAGAAAGAGAGAGAAATAGACAGATAGATAGAGACGTCCCGGGACGGGAGAGAGAGAGAGAAAGAGAAAAGAGAGGAAGAGAGAGAGAAAAGTGATAGATAGATAGATAGATAGATAGATGGAGAGAGAGAGAGAGAGAGAGAGAGAGAGAGAGAGAGAGAGAGAGAGAGAGAGAGAGAGAGAGAGAGAGATGGAGAAAAGGGAATTACCAAATTAAAAAATAGGTGATCACAGAACAGAGCAACATTAATTCAGACGTTGACGAAATAATGAAATAAAATGAAGAGAATATAAGAAAAACAACAAATATTTAAAAAAAAATCATCCAGAAAAGAAGAAATAATTTAGAAAAAAAATGATGGGAAAAAAAAAAGTTTTACAACAAAAAAAAAAGAAAAGGCAAAAACGAAAGAAAGAAAAAAAAAAAAAAATCTTTACGAAATAAAGCAACAATTAAGCAGAGAAACGCATTGCAAATAGACCTGAATCAAAAGTTGCAAGATGTCTCCAAAGTTGCAATTAAATGATATATATGACAATATCGAATTATAATATTGAATGGTGATAGAAATGGTGATGATAATGTTGATAATGTGGATAATAATCAATAATGATAGTGGTAGAAATAAGGATGATGATAATAATAGTAATATCAATAATGTTAATGATAATGATAAAGATAATAATAGTGATGAGGATAATGATAATAATAGTGATGATGATAATGATAATGGCAATAATGATAATAACAATAATGATGATAATGATAGTAATAATGACAATAATGACAGTAATGGTAATGATAATGATAACAAGAGCAATAATGATAATAGTAATAATGATGATGATAAAGATAATAATGATAGCAATAATAGTAATAGTATCAATAATGATAATGATATTGATGTAAATGATAACAAGAATAGCAATGATGATAATGATGATAACTGATAATATTAATGATAATTAGAGTTATGATGATAATAATGATAACAATGATGATGATAATAGCATCAAAGATGATAATGATCATAATATTGGTACTAATAGCACTACTAATAGTAATAACAATGATAATGATATAATAACAATAATAACAACAATATAAAAAATGACAGTAATAACAACAACAAGAACAACAACAACAATAAGACAAAATAGAAACACACAAAGCAGAAAAAATCCAGAAGAATTTAGAAGAAGAAAAACGAATCCAGAAGAATTTCGAAAAAAAAAAAAACATAAAAAAAACTAGTGATGTTTCCTGAATAAAACTTTACTACGATATCGCTCGGGTTTCTCTGGCTAATGCGAACTTAAGAGTCCAGATTCAAGGTTGTAAAAAGAAGGGCTCTTTTAAATATATTTTTTCACTTGATTTGGTTCATTTTTCAGGATTCTTCACTCGACGTGCTTGTTTTGCAACTTTGCGTATCTGTTTGTGTTGTTCTTTGTTATTTTTGGTTTTGTTATTGTTATTGATATTGTTATTTCTTTTTTATTATTACCATAATCATTATTATTATTACTATTATTGTTGTCGTTATCATTATTATCATTATTATTATTGTCATCAACATTATTTCATTATTATTGTTAGTTTCATTTTCATTATCATTATTACCATAATCCTTATATCCTTATAATTATCAGCATTATTTTCATTACTACTACTACTATCATTACTATCATAATAATTTTATTTCTATTTTCATTATTATCATTATTAGCATCATGATCATCATCATTATCATTGCTATTATGATAAGTATTGGTCATTAATTTTAGCATAATCCTTATCATTGCTATTATGAATATTGTATGATCATCATCACTCATATTATCCTAATTATGATCATTACCATCATTTTTTTCTAGTCTCAAGATGTGACGAATAAAGTATCAATCTTTCCTAATATCGTCTTCTGTAAACCCCAAAAGTCATTAAAAAACCACAGCTCTTGAAGATACAAACATACAAACACTTCAAGCGGTAGAAAAACAAGCAAATCTAAACAAATACATTGTTTTTCGCACAAAAAACAGGGGTCACTGTCTTTATTTTCTGTTTATGTCTACAGAACTAGAGGTTAACTAGATTAAGCTTACACTAAACATTTAGAAGTTACTCTAACACGTGTTTACAGGCGGCAAATAAAAGGTTGGGAGAGAGGAAAGTGAGAGAGGGAGGGGGAGGGAGGGAGGGAGAGATAGAGCGAGGGAGAGAGAGACAGACAGACAGACAGAGAGAGAAAGAGAGAGAGAGAAAGAGAGAGAGAGAGAGAGAGAGTAAGAGAGACAGACAAATACAGAGACAGAGATCGAGAGACAAACAAACAGACAGACAGAAGATAAACGAAAACATATAATCATCGTATTTTCAGTGTCTCGTTCACAGCTCCCATATCTACACCATGATTAAACTACCATGAATCTTGCCATAGATGCATACCCTCCCATCCAGCGAGAGAGAGAAAGAGAGAGAGAGAGAGAGAGAGAGAGAGAGAGAGAGATAGATAGATAGATAGAGAGAGAGAGAGAGAGAGAGAGAGAGAGAGAAAGAGAGAAAGAGAGAAGAAAAGAGAGAGGGGGGAGACAGAGAGAGAGAGAGAGAGAGAGAGAGAGAGAGAGAGAGAGAGAGAGAGAGAGAGAGAGAGAGAGAGAGAGAGAGAGAGAGAGAGAGAGAGAGAGAGAGAGAGAGAGAGAGAGAGAGAGAGAGAGAGAGAGATAATCAGACAGACAGACAGACAGAGAATGAAAGAGACAATCCAGGCAGAGAAAGAAGCATACATACCAACATACATACAAACAGACAGGACAGACAAACAAAAGAGACACACAGACAGGAGAACAGACAGACGGGCGCACAAACACACAAACAGTCAAATACCAAAAGAGTAAGAGGAAATGCCAGAGAGACAGAGATAATATTCCTAAACAATTTTTTTTTTTCAAAATCTTACACAAGACGAAGTATCAAATTTTAAAGAAGAATATGAGGTAAGGATGTCTTGGGATTACGTATATGTACAGAAAATATGTTTGGTCGAATGTTTTTGCTGAAGCGGTTACCGATGATGTGTTATTGTATTACGCGTTATTTGTGTTATGTGTTATGATTTAAAGAATGTCAAATTTATTGCATTAGGTATTATGTTGATTAGAGTATTTGAGTTTATGAATTATAATAACAATGCTAATTAGGATGTTGACAATTTTGATGACCATAATAATAATGGTAGAACTAACATTGTCATAATCATCATCATTATTCTTATCATTGTTACCTTAACCGATGGGGAAACTATGCATTCGTCGCGATTGCTGGTTAATTAGCTGATTTATTGACTAATTGGCATCTTGGTTGTTGCCATCTTATTATCATCATTTGATATCATCCTCATTATTCATCAATATTTTCATTTTTAAATTTGCAGAATTAGGCAAAATGTTAAAGACGACTTGTGATGAACGTTTATGGGTGGGTTGCCTATGACCCCATGACTACCTGATCGGATATTTGTCATAAACTCGAATAGATAAATTGACGATTTTAAATAGATATCTGTTAAAGAGCAGATGCTTCGAGTAGATTTATAGTTGATTCTAAGTAGATTTTGTAACAGATGAAGTAGATGTAAATTATAGACGTGTTTAGTGTTGTAGATTCTTGGGGGTATATCAGTATTAATGAAAATAGATTATTATGGAGCTTTGTAGAAATTATTAAAGAGTCATTGAGGCAAATTCATTGGATTTCTTAAGTAGAGAAATAAGGTTAGTTTGATGGTGATTATCTCTGGATAGTTAAGATAGAGGAAGGTAGATTACTATAGACTTTTTTGGGTATGTCAGATTTTTTTTAATGATTATTATATACTATTCATCATTAACCATCATTATCATCATAATAAT
The DNA here is from genome assembly GCA_017312705.2 of Penaeus japonicus. Classification (NCBI taxonomy): domain Eukaryota; kingdom Metazoa; phylum Arthropoda; class Malacostraca; order Decapoda; family Penaeidae; genus Penaeus; species Penaeus japonicus. Next base: position 9,233 of record BOPN01004805.1, read on the forward strand.
TTAATCGATATTTTTATTATTATCAATATCATTATTGTTGTTATTACTACTATTACTGCCATGACTATTACTACAATTACTAGCATCATCATTATCATTGTCTTCATTATCCTCATTATCATCCTTTTCCTAACTGTTATTGTCATTATCATTGTTATTATTACTATAGTTATTCTTATCATTCGCATTATCATCATCATTATCAGTATTATCGCTATTATCATAATCATCATTATAGCTATAATTATCTTTTTCAATACGGTTGTTATTGACACATGCTGTGGTCATTCTTTCTTTTCTCTCTTTCTTTCTTTCTTTTTCTCCCTCTATTTCTCTCTCTACTTTTATTTCTTTCTTTCCTTCTCTCTCTCTCTCTACCTACCTACTTATCGATCTATCTATCCTCGAGTCTGCTAATACACCTATCTATCAGTCCACCTGTCTATCTATTAATCCGTCTATATTTCTATCAATCCATCTTTATATCTACCTATTAATCACTCCACTTATCTGTCGATCTATTCATCTATCTATCTATCTACCTATCTATCAACAGATCGATCAAACTATCTATTCATCTATCTATCTATCTTTCTATCAATCAATCAGTCTATCTAACTATTCAGTTATCTATCTATCTATATATATATTTATCTATCTAACTATCTGCCTACTTATCTATCTATATATCTATCTATCTAACTATCTGCCTACTTATCTATCTATATATCTATCTATCTAACTAT
>BOPN01004805.1:17478-22478 GCA_017312705.2 Penaeus japonicus
GTGTTCCTATGGCCTTACGTCCTGACACATTCTTGCGATGTAGGTTGCCATTTTGCGGAACTCTTGCTGTGCTAGATATAGCGTGGCGAGTTTTCGGAGATTTTCAGAGATTTTCAAACAAATCGGGTCCTCACCGGTGCCACCATTTTGTGAGAGGTGCTCACAAAGGGTATTTTGGAAGCCAAAGTCTGGTATTCTTGACTCCTTTATTGGTGGAATATTGGCACGGTTATATGGAAATAATTACTGGTAGTGATAGCTGACGTCTCTGTTCGGTGCGTGTCACGCGGACGGGCGGGCTCGGAGCGCCGGCTTGGCGCTCGCAGCGCCTCTCCGAGGCGAAGCCAGGTGTGTCTGCAAGCGAAGTCGGTAGAGTGAGAGCATTTGACCTGAGGTCAGCCCGTTTTATCTTGACCTAGGCAGACGCCATAAAGGGTTGCTTCTTCGTCTTTATAGCATCATGACCACGTGGTAATCTTATGTCTCCACGTGGCTTCAACGTGGTCTCACAGAGAGAGAGAGAGAGAGAGAGAGAGAGAGAGAGAGAGAGAGAGAGACGGGTGGGGGTGCGATAGATGAGATGAAGGTAGAGATATAATGAGGATAAAAAGGATAATGATGATAGTTAATAACATTGATATATTAGTGACACTAATAATATTAGTGATGCTAGTACTTCTACTACTTCTTGTAATAATAATAATAACAACAATTATGATAATAACAATAAAAATGATAACAACAATAACAATAACAATGACAATAATAATACTACTAATGGATATGAGGTTAATAACGATAATAGCTGCCATGGCAATAAATATGATGATAAAAATGATGCCAAACATGACAACCATTATGGTAAAAATAACGATGATAATAAACATAATGATAACACCAATAACAACAAGAACAACAAGAAAACTAAGACAAAACTGAGAATAAAAGAAAATAAGAGAAATAAATGAAAAGAAAGGAAGGAAAAGCTAATAGATAGAGAATAAAAATAGATAATCCTCACATTACTGTCTATTAGCTCGAGACATCGTTGTGACGTCATAGGCCTAGATATTTTTATTTTTTATTTTATTATTATTTTTTAAAATTCTCATTATCGTTTCACTTTCGTATTCTGTTTATGATAATTCCCTCTCGCTCTTCTTCTTCTTCTCCTCCTCCTCCTATTACCTCCTCTATCATTTTGATATCCTCATTAAAGCCTATTTGGTATCAAAATACCAATTAGACGTAACCGATCAGTAATTTATGAAGAGGATGAGATAAAAAAAAAAATTGTAGGGAGGCTGAAGGGAATTTTTCAAAAGAGGAAGTTATCTGGATTTTTTTTTTTTTTTTTAGTTTACGTTGTGGATATAAATAGACAGATAAATAGATAGATAGATATATAGATAGATAGGCAGACAGACAGATAGATAGACTGAAAGATAAGGAAGGTAGATAGATAGAGAGAGAGAGATAGATTAAGAGAGATAGAGAGAGATAGATAGATTAAGAGAGAGAGAGAGAGAGAGAGAGAGAGAGAGAGAGAGAGAGTGAAAGCGATAGACAGACAGAAGGACGAAGAAAGATATAGAAAGATCACGGAAATAAAGACCAACAAACACAATCTCTCTGTCTCTCTCTCCCTCTTTCTCTCTCTCTTTCCCTCACACACTACACCGATGATATCAACGCCTCTGGCTAACGTTAAGAGCGACAGGATTCCTGAAGTCACACTCGGCCGATTTCAGTGCAGTCGCGACAGCTTTCAGAGTCATAGCTCCCAAATCTCTGGCAGTATGGATGCAAACATTTGATAGGAATAAACGTGTCAGAAATAATGTATGTTTCTAGTAGGCAATCAAAGGAGATTGAGATATATGATATAGCCTCCTTATATGCTAAGTCCTTTGAAAGAACTGGTAGTTTCAGGAATCCCAAAATAACTTAGAAGCAGACAAGGAGTTCTAGAAAGAGACGAGGGGTTCTAGAAGGAGACGAGGGGTTCTAGAAGGAGACGATGGGTTTTAGAAGATGACGAGGGGTTCTAGAAAGAGACGAGGGGTCCTAGAAAGAGGCGAGAGGTTCTAGAAGGAGACGAGGGGTTTTAGAAGATGACGAGGGGTTCTAGAAAGAGACGAGGGATTCTAGAAGATGACGAGGGTTCTAGAAGATGACGAGGGGTTCTAGAAGGAGACGAGAAGTTCTAGAAGAAGACGAGGGATTCTAGAAGGAGACGGTGAATTCTAGAAGAAGACGAGGGGTTTTAGAAGGAGACGATGAGTTCTAGAAGGAGACTATGAGTTCTAAAAGAAGACGAGGGATTTTAGAACAAGACGAGGGATTCTAGAAGGAGACGATGAGTTCTAGAAGAAGACAAAGGATTCTAGAAGAAGACGATGAGTTCTAGAAAAAAGACGAGGGGTTCTTGCGTTATGCTGAGAGAAGGACCGGCATCGCGGAAGATCTCTCTCACATTGTACTAAGAAAGAATCCAGTCGTTAAAAGTGATCCCGAAGCCGTTTCGCGAAATCCCGAGACAATTGCCGAAGCCCATCTCGTGACGGAGGTTGTATTCGAGACGTTACGAAGCTTCGGGTCAATGGGTTTTTAGGTCTTTTAGGTTCTGTCAGGTCTTCGGGTGTTACAGGTCACTTCGGTGTTGTCTTCAGTTTATGTCTTTCGGGCCTTCGGGTCTTTGTCGACCATTGGGTTAGTATCACTTGGGTTTGAGCTTTCATGGTCATCGTCGCATGGTCATCGTTTTGGACCTCCTGATCCCTTTGTTCATGGCGCGCGGGTTTCTGTATTTGCATGGCACACTCCCATGGGAATCTCACTGGCACATACATGGCACTGTTTATTGTGTTTTCTTGATAGATTAAATAGTCGCTGGATCAAAAAAGAGTAATTCGTTTGTTTGATGGGATTGTAACATCTTGGGAGTAACTATGAGATATGTTTATGTGTGCAAGTTGCAATTGACACACATGGCAAACACGGACAATCTCCCTCATAAATCCTGCTATCCCTCCGTCCTTCCTTTCCTCTACCGTTTATCCTCCCTCCTTCCCTTCCTCTACCGTTTATCCTCCCTCTTTCCCTTCCTCTACCGTTTCTCTTCCCTCCTTCCCTTCCTCTACCGTTTATCCCCCCTTCTTCCCTTCCTCTACCGTTTATTCTCCCTCCTTCCCTTCCTCTGCCGTTTCTCTTCCCTCCTTCCCTTCCTCTACCATCCTTCACCCTCCCATCCTCTTCTATTCATTCAACATTCTTCCTTCCATCATCCATCCTTTCGGCCTTCCATCCTTCTCTATTCATCCGACAGCCTTCCCTCCACTGGCACTACCTCCTTCCCTCTGCCATCATTCCTTTCTTCTCTCCACCATCCTTCCCTCCTTTCCTCCACTGTCTTTTCCTCCTTCCCTCCTTTCCTCCACTGCCTTTTCCTCCTTCCTTTTATTCCTTCTACCATCCTTCCCTCCTTTCCTCCACTGTCTTTTCCTCCTTCCTTCCACCATCCCTCCCTCTTTTCCTCCACTGTCTTTTCCTCCTTCCTTTTATTCCTTCTACCATCCTTCCCTCCTTTCCTCCACTGTCTTTTCCTCCTTCCCTCCTTTCCTCCACTGTCTTTTCCTCCTTCCTTCTACCATCCCTCCCTCCTTTCCTCCTTCCTTCCCCCATCCCTCCCTCCTTTCCTCCACTGTCTTTTCCTCTTTCCGTCCACCATCCTTCCCTCCTTCTTTCCCCCATCCCTCCCTCCTTTCCTCCGTAGTCTTTTCCTCCTTCCTTCCACCATCCCTCCTTCCTTTCCTCCTTCCTTCTACCATCCCTCCCTCCTTTCCTCCACTGTCTTTTCCACCTTCCTCCTTTCCTCCACTGTCTCCTCCTTCTTTCCCCCATCCCTCCCTCCTTTCCTCCGTTGTCTTCTCCTCCTTCCTTCCACCATCCCTCCCTCCTTTCCTCCACCATCATTTCTCCACCATCACCCTCTCTGCAAATTCATCTTCATTTCAAAAGAGTTAAATCCTTCAACAGCTGTAGGTCTGGAAATGGTGTTAGTCACAACCAAGCCCCGGATATGACCCTAAAATTCCCTTCTTTGCCGGGGTATCAGAAAGCAGGGAGAGGAGGAGGAGGAGGAGGAGGAGGAGGAGGAGGAGGAGGAGGAGGAGGGAAGAGGAGGAGGAGGGGGGGGGGGGGGGGGGGGGGGGGGGGGGCGGTAATTGTAGATGTACTCCTCCCCCCTCTCGTTTTCGCTCTGTCCCCTTTGCACTTGTCCTTCATCGCCCCTTTTTCATTTCTATCTTCATGCTCTCTCTGTCTTCATTTGGCTCTGCGGTGATTTTGTGTTAAAAAAACGCACAAAAAAGAAAAGAGAAAAAAAAGGCAAAGAGGAACGAAGAGTGAAGTCATGACAAACAGATTTATAAGGAGAAGAAGAAAAATATGACGAAAAAAGTAAAGAAAAAAAAAGAAAAGAAAAAAAAAAGAACAACAACAATAAGAAGAAAAAGACGAAGAAAAAGAAGAGTAAAAGAAACAGACGAAGAATAATAAGAAGAGTAAGACAAACAAGACGAAGAACAAGAACAGAATAAGCTAAAAAGTCGAACAAAGAGAAGAAAGAGAAGAACGAAAAGCAAGAAAGAAAGAAAGCAAGCAAGAAAGAAAGAAAGAAAAAAAAAACGAGACTAGGACGCAAGGAGAGGGGAGACTCAAGCAAGTGTCATGGCGTGATGGGCGTCTGCTGGCCCCGAGGGTGTCAAAGCGGCATGATTTCCACCCCAATGGCCCGAGTGACAACCAGGCGAGTGAGGAATAAGATCAAAAAAGATAAAAAAAAAAGAGCTAGGAGGAGGGAGGAAGAAGGGAGGAGGGAGGAAGGACGGTGGAGGGAGGGAGAAGGGAGGAGGGAGGAAGGGCGGTGGAGGGGCTGGGGAGGTGGAGGGAGAAGGGAGGAGGGAGGGGAGGAAAGAGGGAGGAAGAAGGGTGGAGGG
>BOPN01004805.1:29978-37478 GCA_017312705.2 Penaeus japonicus
AAAGGCAACCGATTTACATAATAAAACCAAACACACCAACAAACAAACAAACAAACAAACAAACACACACAGAGACAACCGCATTAAAACAACAAAAATCCAAACACACAAACACAGACACAGACGAAAACACGTCAAAAATAACACAACCATTTCACGAACCACGTTGCAGGACTCACACAAGATCACGTGACCCCAATTGCAACACCACATCCTACTTATCATTATATAATCTCACGCATTGCACATTTTAAATCACCTTGTGACAGAGATATTACAAATTGTCTAAGAAATAATCTTCACTTGTTGTAATATATAGGAGGCGGGATTCTTAAAGCACGAAACATCACGTAAATACATATTAAATCTTCATGTGGGTTTGCATAATCGCTGTTTTAAGATGTAAATATATGGCCAAACGTTCAGACGGTTTTAAAGATTATTCTTAAATGTATGTGGACGTGCATGTGCTATGTTGTTTGTCTTGTTCTTTTGTTGCTGTCTTTGGGTGTTTTTTTTTTTTTTTTTTTTTTTTTTTTTTTTTTTTTTGGCTGATTCTTGTTATTGGTGTTTTGTGTTATTATTTCTGAGTTGCTGTTATTGTTGTTGTAGTTATCATTATCCTTGTAATCATTATGATGATTATGTTGTTCTTTTTTTGTCATTATCATCTTTATTGATTGATATTATGCCCATCATCATAATTTTATCATTGTTAACATTTTTCTCATTATCATCTTATTATGTTTATTATCACCACTATCACTGCTGCAGTTATCATTATCATTTGATCATTATTATTATCGTTTATTTTTTATTTATTTATCTATTTATTTATTTATTTGCTATCACCATTCTATCATTGTTAACATCACTATCAAAATCACCCCTGTTGTTATCATAATCAAACCATTAAATCTAATCTCACACGCATTCCCTTTAATGACCCCCTTCGATTTTGCAAAATAAATATTCAGAACCAATACGAATTTAACCGAAAGAAAAATGCAAACTCCCTTCTCTGGCGAAATTGCAAATTAATAAGTTTTGATATGCAAAGTACCTTTGCTTTTCCTAGTGATTCTCTTTTTTTTAATTTTGGTTATATTCATTCTGTCTCTCTGTCTGTCTGATTCACTCTCTTTTCTCTCTTTCTTTCTTGTTCTTTATCTATCTCTCTCTTTCTTTCGTTCTCTCTTTCTCTCTCTTTCTCTCTCTCTCTTTATCTCTCTCTCTCTCTCTCTCTCTCTCTCTCTCTCTCTCTCTCTCTCTCTCTTTCTCTCTCTCTCTCTCTCTCTCTCTCTCTCCCTCCATCTGTCTGTCTGTCTGTCTGCCCCCCCTCCTCCCCCTCTCTCACACACACAATTTCTCTCTCCTTGCCCCTCCCCTCCCCTCCCCCCCCCCATCTCCCTCTCCCCCTCCCCCCATCTCCCCCTCTCTCCCCTTCCCCCTCCCATCACCCCCTCCTCTCTCTCTCCCATCCCCCTCTCCCCCCTCTTCTTTTTTCGATATTCCAAGCCGTTACTTGAGCATCTTAACCTCAGCAAACGACACTTTTTGGGCCCGAAGTTTGCACTTAGCGAGGCGAGATTTCATAGTCAGCCTTCATTTTTTTTTTTTTTTTTATCTGATTGTGTGCGCTGATGCGTGCGTGCGTTCGGTCGAGGAGGTAGACACACTTAAACAAGTAGACAGACAGATTTACACGCATGCACAGACATACAGCTGCGTGCTAACATGCGTGGATATCATGTGTCTGTGTGTGGATGTGTGTATGTGTGGATGTGTGGATGTTTGTAAGTGTGTGTGTGTGTGTGTGTGTTTTATATATATATATATATATATATATATATATATATATATATATATATATATATATATATGTATGTATGTGTAAATATATATATATATATATATATATATATATATATATATATATATATATATATACATATGTATATATATATGTGTGTGTGTGTGTGTGTGTGTGTGTGTGTGTGTGTGTATACATATACATACATACATACACACACACATATATATATATATATATATATATATATATATATATATATATATATATATATATATATATATACATATATATATACATATTCACACATAATGTATGATAATGATGCTGGTAATGACATGACAGAGTATATTGAATACAAAATTGCAACGATGGTGATTATACTAACAATAACGAAAGAGAGAGAGAGACAGAGAGAGCGAGAGAGAGAGAGAGAGAGAGAGAGAGAGGGAGAGAGAGAGAGAGAGAGAGAGAGAGAGAGAGAGAGAGAGAGAGAGAGAGAGAGAGAGAGAGAGAGAGAGAGAGAGAGAGAGAGAGAGAGAGAGAGAGAGAAAGAGAGAGAGAAGACAAGCGACAATCCGGAAATCAAAATCTTCTTACAGCCAATACATCTCCAGGGAAATTCACCGAATAAAAATTGTCCGAAAAAAGAAGACAGACCAAAAGAGAGATTAGATAAAAGAAAAAAAAAGGAAAAACGTCAAAATCTTGCGACTTCCTGTCACTTTGTCGACCCAACTTTTTGAGAAACTTGAATTACCATCATGAAAGCTGTGATAGGTAGGATTTTCGCACATACGGTGAAAGGAATACTGTTCTCTGCTATTTTGAAATTCAGATGTAATATTGTGTGCTCACTGATGCGTGGAAAGCCTTCCCCTCACCTCCTTTCCCCTCCACTCCCCTCACCTCCTTCCCCTCCGCTCCCCTCCCCCCCTTCGCCTCCTTTCCCCCCCTTCACCTCCTTTCCCTCCTCTTCCTTCATCTTTCCTGGTCTCCTTTCCCACTCCTCTCCTTTCTTCACTTCCACTCTCCCACCTCTCCCCTCTTTATCCCTCCCCTCAGCACCTAACACCTTTCCCTCCCCTACTTTCCTCTTTTTTCCCTCACCTCCCTTCCCCTCTTTTCCCTCCCCTGCCTTTCCCTCAGCTCCTAACACCTTCTTTCCCTCCCCTCCCTTCCCCTCCCTTCCCCTCTTTCCCTCCCCTCCTTTCCCCTCTTTCCCTCCCCTACTTTCCTCTCTTTTCCCTCCCCTCCCTTCCCCTCTTTTCCCTCCCCTCCCTTCCCCTCTTTCCCTCCCCTCCCTTCCCCCCTTCCCCTCTTTCCCTCCCCTCCCTTCCCCTCTTTCCCTCCCCTACTTTCCTCTCTTTTCCCTCCCCTCCCTTCCCCTCTTTTCCCTCCCCTGCCTTTCCCTCAGCTCCTAACACCTTCTTTCCCTCCCCTCCCTTCCCTCTTTCCCTCCCTCCTTCCCCTCTTCCCCTCTTTTCCCTCCCCTGCCTTTCCCTCAACTCCTAACTCCCCTTCTTTCCCTCCCTCTCTTCCCCTCTTTCCCTCCCCTCCCTTCCCCTCTTTCCCTCCCCTCCCTCCCTTCCCCTCTTTCCCTCCCCTCCCTTCCCCTCTTTCCCTCCCCTACTTTCCTCTCTTTTCCCTCCCCTCCCTTCCCCTCTTTTCCCTCCCCTGCCTTTCCCTCAGCTCCTAACACCTTCTTTCCCTCCCCTCCCTTCCCCTCTTTCCCTCCCTCCCTTCCTCTTCCCTCTTTTCCCTCCCCTGCCTTTCCTCCAGCTCCTAACACCTTCTTTCCCTCCCCTCCCCTTCCCTCTTTCCCTCCCTCCCTTCCCCTCTTTCTCTCCCCTACTTTCCTCTCTTTCCTCCCTCCCTTCCCCTCTTTCCCTCCCTGCCTTTCCTCAGCTCCTAACACCATCTTTCCCTCCCCTCCCTTCCCCTCTTTCCCTCCCCTCCCTTCCCCTCTTCCCCTTCCCCTCTTTCCCTTCCCCTCCCCTTCCCCTCTTTCCCTCCCCCTACTTTCCCTCTCTTTTCCCTCCCTCCCTTTCCTACTTTTCCCTCCCTTGTCTTCCCCTCAGCTCCTAATACCTTCTTTCCCTCCCCTCCCTTCCCCTCTTTTCCCTCCCCTGCCTTTCCCTCAGCTCCTAACACCTTCTTTCCCTCCCCTCCCTTCCCCTGTTTTCCTCCCCTCTTCTTCCCTCACATGCTCCCTCCTTTTCCTTCCATATCCTACCCTTCCTTCTCTTCCCTCACATGCTCCCTCCCTTTCCCTCCATATCCTGCCCTCCCTCCCCCTCTCTCACTTCCTCCCTCCTTTTTCTCTTCCTCTTCTCCTCCCTCCCCTTCCCTCCGTTTGACTTAGCTATGTTTCCTTCTCTTGCTATTCTTTTGTTTTATCATTATTATTATCATTATTGATATCGTTATCATTATTATCAATATCATTATCATTATGATTATCATCATCATTATCATCACCATCATTATCATTATCGTTATTAGCCTTATTGTTATTATCATCATCATTATCATTATCGTTATTGTTAGTGTAATTATCAGTAACGTTATTATCATCAATAATTTTATTATCATTATTACTATCATTTCCTTTAATTTCCCTTTTCTTTTTTCTTTTTTTCTTTTAGGTTTGGTTTTCTCTTCTTTGTATTTTTTTCCACTTTGTTTGTTGGTTGTCCATTGTTTGTTATGTTACAAACATACACACACACGCACATAAAACGCACACACACATACACACACACACACACACACACACACACACACACACACACACACACACACACACACACATACACACACACACACACACACACACACACACCACATGTATGTATGTATATGTAATGCATGTATGTGTGCATCCCATTAATACGTATCTTGTGTCCACACAATGTGTCGTTAAAACAGAGAGAGAAAGAGAGAGAGAGAGAGAGAGAGAGAGAGAGAGAGAGAGAGAGAGAGAGAGAGAGAGAGAGAGAGAGAGAGAGAGAGAGAGAGAGAGAGAGAGAGAGGGAGATAGACAGATACTTTCCCCCTTTCTACTACTTCTTTTCCTTTGTTTTCCTTCTCTTTCATCTCTCTCACCCTTCTCCTCTTCCTTCTGCTTCTCCCCTTTTCCTCCTCCCTTCTCTCTACCGGTCGTTTCCTGTATTTTCACTCTTCCCTCCCTGTTTTTTTCTCGCCCCTCCCTTCCCCTCGCTCCCTTATTCTGTTTCCTCTTTCTATCTCCCTTTGTCTCTTCCCTCTCTATCTCTCCTTGTCTCTTCCATCTCTCTCCCTACCCCTTCTTCTCGTCCCATCTCTCGCCATCCCTACTCCTCCCCTCCCCTTCTCTACCCCCTTCATTTCATCTGTCTTCCCTCTTCTCCCCTTCTCTATCCCCTTCATTTCATCTATTTTCCCTCTTCTCTCTTTCTCTACTCCCTTCATTTCATCTATTCCCTCTTCTCCCCTCTTTTCGCCTCTTCTCCCCCTCTTTTCGCCTCTTCTCCCCCTCTTCTTCCCCTCTTCCCCTCTTCTCCCCTCATCTCCCCTCTTTTTCCCTCATCTCCCCTCTCTTCCCCTCATATCCCCCTCATCTCCCCTCCACCCCCCTCTTTTCGCCTCTTCTCCCCTTTCTTCCCCTCATTTCCCCCTCTTCTTCCCCTCATCTCCCCCCTCTTCTACCCCTCATCTCCCCTCTTCTTCCCCTCATCTCCCCTTTCTTCCCCTCATCTTCCCTCTCTCCCCTCTCTTCCCCTCATCTCCCCTCTCTTCCCCTCTTCTTCCCTCTTCTCCCCTCTCTTCCCCTCTTCTCCCCTCCACCCCCTCTTCTCCCCCTCATCTCCCCTCTCTTTCCCTCTTCTCTCCTCTCTTCCCCTCATCTCCCCTCATCCCCCCTCTTCTTCCCCTCATCTCCCCTCCACCCCCCTCTTTTCGCCTCTTCTCCCCTCTCTTCCCCTCATCTCCCCTCATCTCCCCTCTCTCTTCCCCTCATCTCCCTCCACCCCCTCTTCTCCCATCTGTCTCCCCTCATCTCCCCTCCACCCCCCTCTCTTCCCCTCATCTCCCCTCTTCTCCCCTCCTCTTCTCCTCTCTTCCCCTCATCTTCCCTCTTCTTCCCCTCTTCTCTCCTCATCTCCCCTCTCTTCCCCTCATCTCCCCTCCACCCCCTCTTCTCCCCTCTTCTTCCCTCATCTCCCCTCCACCCCCTTGGCAGGTGTGTTGGACGTTTCCCTTGGTCAAGCGGCTGTGTTATCTATATTGAAAATTCTTCACTCTTTTGAGGTTTAGCTGTTCCTTTCATAGCTTCGCTCTTGGACTTCTTGACTCCCCTCCTGCTTCCCCTTTCTTTCTCTCTCTCTATTTCTCTCTCTATCTATCTATCTATCTATCTCTATCTCTCTTTCTTTCTCTCTCTCTATTTCTCTCTCCCGCACCCTCTCTCCCTCTCTCTCTTTCTCCCTCTCTCTCTTTCTCTCTTTCTCTATCTCCCTCTCTCTTTCTTTCTCTCTGTCTCTCTCTCTCTCTCTATCTATCTATCTATCTATCTCTCTCTCTCTTTCTTTCTCTCTCTTTCTCTTTCTCTCTCTCTCTCTCTCTCTCTCTCTCTCTCTCTCTCTCTCTCTCTCTCTCTCTCTCTCTCTCTCTCTCTCTCTCTCTCTCTCTCTCTCTCTCTCTCTCTCTCTCTCTCTCTCTCTCTCTCTCTATTTCTAGATGTGAAGAATAGAAGGAAAGAGATAATGGGATAAAGATAAAAAACGGTTTGAGAGAGAGAGAGAGGGGGGGAGGGGGAGAGATAAAGAGAGAGAGAGAAAGAGAAAGAAAGAGAGAGAGAAAGAGAGAAAGAGAAAGAGAGAGAGAAAGAGAAAGAGAGAGAGAGAGAGAATAAAAAGATATTGAAAAATATAGAGATAGTCAAGAAAATTGAAGGACAAAAATGAAAATAATGATACAAGAACATATAAAAAAATACAGAAAAGAGAGAAAATTATACAGAATACACAGCAAAAAACAACAACAAAAAACAAATAAAAAATACACATACATGAAAAAAATAATATTACAAAAAACTAGAAGAGATAAGGGCGAGAATTACTCCCTGTACCTCGCCTCCTCACGGCTGGCTGCACGACAAAATTCAAAGTCGGGTTGACGGCGCCGATATTAAAATTGAGCTTGCAACAATCTCTTTATCTTCCTTGTGCCTGATGTTCTTGCCGCTGCTGCTGCTGCTGATGATGTTGCAAGGGATACTCTTGTACTCTGCACACACACACGCCCACACACACATACACACACACACACACACACACACATACACACAAACACACAAACACACATAGACATATGTATACTCGTATATATATATATATATATATATATATATATATATATATATATATATATATATATATATATATATATATATGTATACATACATATATATATCTATATCTATCTATATATATATATATATATATATATATATATATATATATGTATATATATATATATATATATATATATATATATATATATATATAGAGAGAGAGAGAGAAAAATAGAGAGAGACAGAGAGAGAAAAATAGAAATAGAAATAGAGAGAGAGAGAGAGAGAGAGAGAGAGAGAGAGAGAGAGAAAGTAGCAACAAAAGCCGAAAAGGAATCCAACACAGACAAAA
>BOPN01004805.1:42478-49978 GCA_017312705.2 Penaeus japonicus
GAAGAGGATAAAACACGACCTTACAGACTACCGACCGACCGGGGATGGTATACGTTATTCCATAGAGGCGACACTTGCTCCTTTTTTTTCTTCTTCTTCTTCTGAAATTTAATCGGCTGAATCAATTGACTGAAGTAATTCAGGTGTGAAACTCAATATCTTCCGCCAGCACGCTGTGTCCATTTCAACGTCCAAGATGAAAAACTGATACGATTGTCTTGGGAGACGGTCAGTGAGAAGGGGGGGGGGGGAGGGGAGGGGGGGGGGGGGGGGGAGGGGGAGAGGGGAGGGAGAGGGGAGGTGGGAGACGGGAGGGGGGAGGTGGAGAGGAGAGGGGGGAGGGAGGAAGGGGGGAGAGGGGAGGTGGGAGGTGGAGAGAGGTGGGAGGTGGAGAGGGGAGGGGGGAAGGTGGAGAGGGGAGGGGGGAAGGGGGAAGGGGAAGGTGGAGTGGGGAGGTCGAGAGGGGAGAGGGGAGGGAGGAAGGTGGAGAGGGGAGAGGGGAAGGGTGGAGAGGGAGAAAAGAAGTGAGAGGATATAGTATTTGAAAGAGAGAAAGATATATAGATAGAAAGATAGATAGAGAGAGAGAGAGAGAGTTGGAGACAAATATTTATATAGAGAGATTGATAGAGAGATAGATAGATAGATAGAGAGAGAGAGAGAGAGAGAATAGATAGAGAGAGAGAGAGAGAGAGAGAGAGAATAGAGAGATAGATAGAAACAAAGAGAGAGAGAGAGAGAGAGAGAAAGAGAGAGAAAAAAAAATCCATATATCTATATTAAGAAGTAGATAGCAGCGAACAACTATAGATCAAACGATATGAAAAAATATAAAACAAATCTGAAAAAAATAAAAAGAAAGAACGAATTAAGAAAAACAAAAAATCACGAAAGAGCTAAAAACCAAAAATTAGATCGAAGTCAAAAAAAAAAAGAAAGAAAAAAAAAAAGAAAGAAAAAAAAAAGGTATCACGTGTTTACCAATGAAACTATTTTCCCCTTGATATCTACTTGTCAGATTAGAGAAAAACCTGCCAACCAGTTTTGCGAAAGAATTGAATTAATCCCAAAGGAATTTTCCTCTCAGACATAATCCTATTTCTTTTTTTTATTTTATTTTTTTTTTTCTAGGGGTTGGAAGGGGGCAGAGTTTTCATTCCAAGTTAATTAATAGTAATTCCGAAATGGGAATGAACTGGAGGGATAAATAAGGAAGGAGGGAAATGAAAGAAAGAGAGGAGAAGAAGAGAGAAATAGAGAGAGAGAGAGAGAGAGAGAAATTATTAGAGAAATGAGTCTCGAGGTTAACTCTTCTCCTCGAAAAGCCAAAACGAGTCAATAATCCTGATGAATTTCTCGAACAAGTGTCATTGAAGAACATTTGAGACACATTGAGAGAAAGGATGCCATCATGGGACTCTCTTTCCCTCACCTATTTATTTGGATTATGGCGTACCTATTATCATTTGGCTATCGTTTATTCCCCTTTCCTCCTTTTCCTCCTCCTTCTCCTCCCTTCCTACTACTTCTCCTCCTACCTCCTTCCACCTTCCCCTTTTTTTTCGTCTTCCTCTGCGTTCTACTCTTACTTTTATTTCTTTTTTTTCCTTATTTTCACTACCATTTTCTTCTTCTTCTTCATCTTCTTCATAATTTTTTTTCATCATCTTCTTACACTTCTTCGTTTGTTTGTTTTTTTCTTCTTCACCTTCACCCTCTTGTTTTCTCCATCTTCACACTTACTTCTTTATCCTCATCCCCGTCTCTCTCTTCTTTTTCTTCGTTGTTTTTTTCTTCTTTTCCTTCTTCCTCTTCCCATTTCCATTTCTCCATCATCTTCTCTCATCCCATCATTTTATTTTTCTTCTTCATCATTAGCATCACCTTGTTAGTGTTAATCTTTTTCATTTCATTTTTCATTTCATCTTCATCTTTTTTCTCTCTCCTTTATCTGTTTCTCGACCTCGTTCTCTTCTTCCTCCTTCTACTTCTATTCAACTTCATCATCTTCATAATCATTACCATCATTATTGTTATTATTATCATCATTATTACCATTAACATCATCACCATTATCATCATCGTCATTATTCTCCTCCTCCTCCTCTTCCTCCTCTTCCTCTCTTTCTTCTTAATCTTGCTTCACTTCTTCGTCTTCAGAGACTAGAGGCAAAGGATTATTTCTTAATCAAGCAATCAAAATCCCAAGAACAATTTGATCTTAATCTGAAGACAGTTTTCAGACAGATTAAATTAGACTCGGTAAAGATTTATGTTTTACTGAAGGCGAACGAGAGAGAAAATGAGAGGGAAGGATAGAAGAATGAGAGAGGGATAGAGAGAGAGAGAGAGGAAGGATGGGTGGGGGGGGGGGTGAGATGGGGAGCGTAGGAGAAATGGGGTTGGGAAGAATGAGAGGGAGAAATAGAGAGAGAGGGAAAAGTGAAAGGGAGTTTATAAGTTTTATACAGACACACACACACACAGACACACAGACACACACACACACACACACACACACACACACACACACACACACACACACACATATATATATATATATATATATATATATATATATATATATATATATATATATATATGTATATATATAAATATATATATATATATATATATATATATATATATATATATATATATATATATATATATATATATATATATATATACATATATATGTATATATATAACACATTTTTTTTTTAGAAGAATCGAGTGAGAGAGAAAAAAAACAAGATGCAGATAAAGAGAGAAAAAAAGAAAAGAAAAACGATTTGAAAATAAACAATTGACAAACGATAGAAGAAAGAAAAACAAAAAGACAAAAGACGAACGACCAAACGAGAGAGAGAAATATAAACACGAAAGATGAAAGAGATAGGTAGATTGGTAGAGAGAGGGAGAAAGGCAGGGAGAGAGGGAGGGAGAAAGAGAGAGAGAGAATGAGTGAGTAAGAGAGAGAGGGGAGGACGAGAGAGACGGAGGGAGAAAGAGAGAGAAAGAGTGAGTGAGTAAGAAAGAGAGGGGGAGGGGGGCGAGAGTGAGAGAGAGGGTAGGAGGGAGAGAAATATAAACACGGAAGATAGGTAGAGCGAGAATGAGAGAGAGAGAGAGAGAGAGAGAGAGAGAGAGAGAGAGAGAGAGAGAGAGAGAGAGAGAGAGAGAGAGAGAGAGAGAACAAACACACGTGACCTTCCTCTGACCCGGTCACACACACTATGTCGTCGCTACCTCGCCAATCCTTTCTTTTTCTACCTCCCTTTTTCACTCTATTTTCTCTAACCCACTGAATCGTTCTTTTTTCTATCTCTCCATTTACTTTCTTTCTCTTGCCCTCCTCACTCCTCTTCCCTTTTATTTTATTCTATTGGCCTCATTTCTTCACTTCCTCCCATCTCTTCTTCTTTCTTTTCGTTCCTTTTCTCTCCTCATTATTCATCCACCTTTTCTTTAGTTCCCCTCTCTCTCTCTCTCTCTCTCCCTCTCTCTCTCTCTCTCTCTCTCTCTCTCTCTCTCCCTCTCTCTCTCTCTCTCTGTCTATCTGTCTATCTATCAATCAATCTATATCTCTATCTATCTATCTATCTATCTATCTTTCTCTATCTCAATCTGTCTCTCTCTTTCTCTCTCATTCCTTTGTTTCTTCTCCCCCCCCCCCCCTCTAAATCATTCTCTCTCTCTCCTTTTTATGTTTTCCATTTCTCTCTCTCTCTCTCTCTCACTTTCTCCCACCCCTCTCTCTATCTCTCATTCTCTCTCTCCTTTTCTTCCCCCCCCCCCCCTTTTTCTCTCCCCCCCCCCCCCCCTCTCTCTCTCTCTCTTGTACGCGAGACTGGAATAATGTTTTCAGTGTAGATGATGGAGTCAGGATGGACGTAAAGAAATGCTATTGAAAGGGAAGGAGGGAAGGGAAGGATGCGCCGGAGGAGGAGGAGAGAAAAGAAGAAGAATAAAAAGGAATTGAGGAGGAAGGGAGGAAGTGGGAGAGGAAGGAGGAATGGAGGGAAGGATCGGTGGATGAGGAATAAGGAAGGAATGAGGAGGAAGGGAAGGAGATGTAGAAGAGAGAGAAAGGAAGGGGAGATAAAATGGAGGGAGAAGAGGAATTGTAGAGGAGGGATGGTAAAAGGAGGATGAAAGTGAAGAGGAATAAAGGGCATAATTGGAAGATGGAGGAAAGGGAGAACTAAGAAAGATAGTGAAAAGGGAGAACTAAGAAAGATGGAAGAATGGGAGAACTAAGAAAGATGGAGGAAAGGGAGAACTAAGAAAGATGGAGAAAAGGGAGAAATAAGAAAGATGAATGGAAAGCAAGGGTGGAGGATAACAAGTGGAATTGAAGAAGAAGGAGAGGAAGGTTAAGATAGATAGGAATTAAGAGAGAGGGTAAAAGATGAATGTGAAAAATAAGGAGTAAATGAAGAGGAGGAGGAGGAGGAGAAGGGGGGAAAACGGAGAAAAAAATTGGACAAAATGAGAAATACGAAGAAGGAAGATAGGAAGAGGAAATAGAAATAGGTAGAGGATAAAAAAAGAGTCATAGAAACAATAGTAGAAAGAAAAAGAATGTACTTGAAGGAGATGAACAGAGAAAACAACGAAAGTTAGAATAGCAACAAAGAACTGAAGTGAAAGAAGTGAAAGAAGAATAAAAAGAAGGAGAAGGGAGAAAAATAAAAAGAAGAAAAGGACGAAGGAAAGACAGAAGAAAGAAGTAGAGAAAATGGAAGATATACCTCGATCCCCCAACCACACTCCAACCCACCCCCACCCCACCCTTGCAATCTCCCCACGACCCCCAACCTCACCCTCACCCTCACCCTCACCCTCACCCTCACCCTCACCCTCACCCTCACCCTCACCCTCACCCTCACCCTCACCCTCACCCTCACCCTCACCCTCACCCTCACCCTCATCCCCACCCCCATCCCCACACCACCCCCACCTCACCCTTGCAATCTCCCCACGACCCACCTACACCCCCACCCCCAATCCACCCCCATCCCACCCTTGCAATCTCCCCACGACCCCCTAACCCCTATCCCCACCTCCACTTCCACCCCCAACCCTCACCCCCACCCCACCCTTGCAATCTCCCCACGACCCCCTAACTCCCTAACCCCCACCCCCACCTCCACCCCCAACCCTCACCCCCACCCTCACCCTAACCTCCACCCCCCACCCCCACCTACACCCACCCCCAATCCACCCCTACCCCCCCCACCCCGGACACACCTATAAAGATAAAAAAAAAAAAACATAAAATCCGATTCACATCATCCATCACCCGGAAACCCGCTACTTGAAGACACCCAAGAGACATCTCGCCCTAAGAATAACCTCGGCGGCCCTAAGGGTCATCTCGCCATTGGTCAGTACCGCGGCTTCCGACCTTGTTGCCAAGCGCGAATGGAGACTTTTATCCTCCTCCTTCTGGATCTTCTACTTCTCCTTCTGGATTTCTTCCTCCTCCTCCTCCTCCTCCTCCAAGTGCTCCTCCTTCTCCTCCTCCCCTCACCCTTACATCTCCCCCTCCCCCTCTCTCTGACCCTCTTCCCTTCACCCTCCTTCTCCTGCTCGACTACCGCCCCCAGCTCCCCCCCCCCCCTGCACTTCCTCCTCTCCTCTCCTCTTCCTCTTCTCCTGGTCGTCTCCCTTCTCCTCCTTCTCCTCCTACTATGTCACTTACTCCTATGACACTCCTCTTCCGACCCCTCCCTCCATTTCTTCCCTTTATTCCCTTTCGCCATTTCTTCTTTCCATTTCCTCCTTCGGTTCCCTTCCTTCAAACCCTTATGACATTCCCTTTCTCCACTCCCCCTGCATTCCCATCCCTCCATTCCACCCTCCAACACCCTTCCTTCCATCCCCCCCTCCCCAGCAACACCCTTCCCTCCATTCCCCCCTCCAACACTCGTCCCTCCATTTCCCCCTCCAACACCTGTCCCTCCATTCCCCCCTCCAACTCTTCCTCCCTCCACCCTCCCCCCATCCCCTCCAACCCCCCTTCCTCCAACCCCCTTTCTCTATCCTTTCCAGCCCCACACTTACGTCCCTCTCCCACTCCCACTTTACCTCTTACTTGCGTTACCTCCTATCTTTCAACCTCTGCTTATTACTTTTATTACCTCCCTTCTTATACTCCTTACCTTCTCCCTTCTTTTCTTCCTTACATTTATTCTCACCTTTTCCCTTTATTTACTCCACTCATACTCCTTTACTGCTCCCTCCATTCTCCCTTTACCATTTATCACCCTCCATTACTTTTGTGTACTCTCTGCCCCCTTATTCCTCAAACTCTCCACTACATTCCACCATATCTCTACTACTTAACCCTTTTGAGGGCTCGCAGTGTTAGCCCTCTTGCAGCCCAAGTCACAAGAGCAATAACTCTTGCGCTTCTCTATCGATGACGTCACTCTATCGAAAGGGGTAAACGGGAGACTATTCAAATTCCTGTAATCTCCTAATTTTTTTTTGTTTTTTTGTATGGGGGTGGGGGATGTTTTGGTCTAGAAAAGATAAAGTTATTGTTTGTGTGTTCGTGTGTGTGTGTGTTTGTTCTTATATATATATATATATATATATATATATATATATATATATATACATATATATATATATATATATATATATATATATATATATATATATATATATATATATATATATATATATATATATATATATGTATGTATGTATGTATGTATATATGCATGTATAAATATAATCTTCACTATAACAAGTGATATGTATTGATAAGTTTGAATTTAAACACACACACGCACACATGTACATATATTAACCTCTCCTTTCTCCTCTTCTGCTTCCTCTCACACTCTTCTCTTATCTCTTTTCTTCTCTTTTCCACTAGTCTTTCTCTGCCTCCTCCTCTTACTTTTTTTCCATTTCATTTTCTCCTTCTTCGTCCTCTACGTCTTCCTCCTTCTCAGCCTCCTTTTCTTCCTCCTCCTCCTCCTCCTTTTCCCTCTTCTTTTCCTCCTCCGTCTCTGATTCCTCTTATCCCTCCTCTATCTCCTTCTCTTTATCTCTTTATTTTTCTTCTCCTCCTCTTCTCCTTTTTTTCCTTCTCCCCATATTTCCATCTATCTATACAAAAAAACAAAACAAAAAAAACACACACAGAAAAAAAACACATACATAAACAACATCACCTGAAAAAAAAGAAAAAAAAAATCAATAACAAACATCCCCCAAAAAAACAAAGAAAAGAAGACGAAGCAACAAAACAAATCAAACAAAAGAAACAAACAAACAAACATCAAGCATCAACCTTTTCCAAAATGCTCCTCCACGCCGCGACCGACACGGGATTTTGACCCTTAGTGTGACCTAATGTCCGGTCATCCAGCAGGATCTGAACTGGTCACTCGGAAGAGCTTTCAGCAGGTATTGTGAGGCCGGGAGGGCGAGGGCGAGGGGAGGGCGAAGGGGAGGGGGTGGGGGAGGGCAAAGGGG
>BOPN01004805.1:67478-69978 GCA_017312705.2 Penaeus japonicus
GATAATAATGATAAAGATTTTGGTGATAATGATGATAAAGATGATAATAAAGATAACGATGATGATTATAACGATAATGACGATGATGATAATGATAATGATAATGATGATAATGAAAATAATGATAAGATTAACGAAAATATCAACAACAATAGTATAAAAAAGATAATAACGAGAACAACTTTTTAAAAATTTCCTTTATAATCCCTTTTTATTTTGTTTGTTATCAAATTAATATTTCCTTTGTTTTTCATTTTTATCTTAATTTCAGTTTTACTTTATCTTCATTCTATTTCTATTTCTAAAGTCAATCGAATATTTTCTTTGTTTTTCATTTTTATTCTTATTTCAATTTTATTTCATTTCTATTTTATTTCTATTTCTAAAATAAATCAGCAAAATTCCTTTTATTTATATATTCATCAAATTCAACTCAGACAAACACACACTCAACACTGCCTGTCTCTCCTACTCATTCATGTTTAATCTGTGTTCAATTTCGACGTTAAATTCCCCGTAGTTAAACCTTCCCTTGGTTGTTTTAAGGTTCAACTTTGATGGCTGACTTGGTTTTAAAAACTTGCTGAAATGGAGTGTTTTGTTTTTGTTTATTTGTTGGATGTTTGATTGTTTGTTTGTTTGTTTGGTTGGTTGGTTGGTTGGATGTTTGTTTGTCTCTGTTTGTTTGTTTGTCTATCTGTTTTGCTTTGGTTTACCTTGTTTTATTTTGTTTTTATTTGTATTTTTTATTCGTTGGTATTGTTATTATTATCATTATCATTATCGTTTTTTATTACTATTATCACTGTTATCCTCGTTGATAGTATTTATATTGTTATAATTATTGTCATTGTAATCAAGACTATTATCATCTTTATCATTCTTATCTTTGTTATTTTTTATCACTACTACTACTACTGATTCACTTACTATTACTATTATTTTCACTATTACCATCATCATTATACTTAATTAATCTTACTTATTGACATTATCATTACTTTTTTATTATTATTATCGTCATTTTTATTACACTCATCATTATTATCCTCATTGTTATTATAATTATCATTATTATTATCATTATCATGATCATTATTATTATCATTATTGTTATTGCTGTTGTTGTTTTTAATTGTTATTATTGTTAATGCAAAAAATTTCATTATCACCATTACTATTATCATTATCATTATTGTTTCATTATTATCATTATCATTGTCATCATTCTGATCAACAGTATTTAAATAATGAGGATTATCATTATCTTTATCATTGTTGTTGTTGTTATCATTATTATTATCATTATTGATATCATCATATCATTATCATTATTGTTATTACTATTATTACAATCATCATTATTAACATCCTCATTTTCAATATTTCATTATCATTATCATTGTCATTGTTATTATTTCTATCAGCATTACTATTATCATTAATATTACTGTTCTTATTTTCATTATCATTATTATCACATCATTAGTATTAATATCATTATCATCATCTTATTACTATTATTGTATTCATTATCATCATCATAATCATTTTTATCGTTATCATTACTGAAATCATCATTATTAGCATTACTACTTGCATTTTAATCATTACCTATGTCATTATAACTCTTGCCATTATGATCATTATATCTAAATACGAAATTAATAACGGTATTACAATTACAGATATAATTAGATAATATTTCAAATATTTTTTTCCCTATCCGTACAGCAAAATAGTCAAGAATATCACGAAAAGAAAAATACAAGTAGAATTGATAGTTGGCAACCTATCGGCATAGCGCATAAATCTCCAGTGCTCGGAATCTAGGCCTAATAATTCAATAGGCATATGTATTACATAAATCACAGCTTTAACAACTTTCTTAAGGCTCCCTGTATTACGTATTCCTCTTCGATAACATGTTGGGCTGTTTTCTCTGTTATTTTCGTACTTTCTGTTATCTCCTGTTATTTATTTCCTTCTTCTTCTTGTTTTTATTATCAGTATTATTATTTTCGTTGTTATTGTTATCGTCATCATTATCATTATCATAATTATCATTCGTAAAGTTTTTATTAATATTATCATTATCAACATTATTGTTATCATCATTTTCATAATTGTAACCGTTACTATTTTGATATTCATTATTATCATTTTCATTATCATTGTTATTATTAAAATATTCTTAAGATCCTCATTCTTAGTATTATCAATATCATTGATATTATTATCATGAATACCATTATCATTATTGTCATAATCTTTATCAACATTAATATCCTTATCATTTTTATCATTATCATCATTATCATTATTATCTTTATCATCAGCATTATAACCATTATTATCATCATTATGACCCTTATCATTATCATTGTCATTGTCATTATTATAATAATTATAGATATCCTGATCTTCAGTTATGGCAATTACAATTTCACTTGTCATCATTATCATTATTTGTTATATTTCCTTTTATTCATTTTTTTTA
>BOPN01004805.1:89978-92478 GCA_017312705.2 Penaeus japonicus
GTGGGGGAGGGAGGAAAGGGGGTAGGGGGAGATGGAGAGGGGGGAAGTCAGATAGGGGAGGGGGAAAGGTGGGATGAGGTGGGGAAGTAAAATGGGGAGGGGGAAAGGTGGGATGGGGTGGGGAAGTAGAATGGGGAGGGGGAAAGGTTAGAGGGGGTGGGAGGAGGTGGGATGGGGAGAGAGAGAAGGGGAGGGGGAAAGTGAGTGAGATGGGGTGGGGGAAGATGGTAGGAAGGAGGGAGGGTATGAGGGGAAGGAAGAAGATAGGATGAAGAGGGCAGTGAAGAGAGAGAGAGCTAAAAAGACTGACAAAGAGAAAAATATATATATTAAAAACAAAAATGACCAACAGAAAAAAAACCGCACACACACACACACACACACAAACATCAGGACATTGAAAAATAAAGAAAGGAAAAAAAATATGTCTAAATAGATAAACTTTTCAAAACAGACTGGATAAAAGCCAAGAAAAGCCAGGAAGGAAATGACCTGATGTACCCTCAAAGAACAGGTCACATCTACCAGTGACCCTCTTTTGTGCCAACGTCACCTAGCTACTCTTCGGGACATGTGAAAGAAGGAGAAAATAGAAAGGGGGGAAATAAAAAGTTGGAGAAGAGAGGGAAGGGGGAATAAAAATTGGGAGAGGAAGAGCTAGAAGTCGAAGAAGAAAGATTAGGAGAATGAGATGAGACAATGGATAAAAAAAAAAAAAAAAAAAAAAAAAAAAAAAAAAAAAAAAAAAAAAAAAAAACAGGAAGACGAACGAGAAGGAAGAAAAAGGAGAGAGGAAGTAAAGAATAAAAAGAAAAGGAAAGAATAAAATGAAGAGAAAGAAAGAGATAAACAAAAAGATGTATATGTACCAGTGATATGTAGACAGGCAGGTAGATGAACAGAGAAATAAATAGACAGATAATTAGACAGACAGATAGATAGATAGATAGATAGATAGACGGATGAATAGACAGGTAGATAGATAGATAGATAGATAGACAGATGAATATATAGATAGGTAAATATAACAAAAAGGAGACGAGGAAAGAGAATGACGGAGGGAGAACAGGGAAATGAATAAAAAGTAGGTGAACGAATGAGAAGAAGAAAGAGAAAGCTATGAGAGAAAATGATAAATAAAAAAGGAAAAGAGAGAAAGAGAAGAAGATTGAAAATTCAGAGGATTGAGGAAATTAAAAGAGAGAGAAAGGAAATAACAAATAAAATAAGGAGATAGAGAAAGGTAGATAATAGAGGGAAATGAAAAGGAAAGTAAGTTATTGACAATAAAAAGAAAGAAATTGAACAAAAAGGAGTGAAAAAGGAAAGCAAAGGAATGGAGGAGATAGAAAATGGAATAAATAGAGTGACGAGATGAGAAAGAGATTAATGACACGATAACGAAAGGAAAATGAAAATAAAGAGAATAAATAAAAAAAGAAGAAGGAAGAATCAACAATTACCAAAAAATAGATAAATATTTGAATAAGATAAATAAGATAAATACATAGAGAGATAATTAATGAAAACGATGGTAATGAGAATACAGGAAAACCAGATATAACAGTAATAGATTAATAGATATCTCAGCTCATATCAAAATCATCAATTTATAAAATAATAAAATTGTCACAACCTCTGTTATTCATACAAAATGGTTCCTTAACGAGATAAAACTTTAGGTGAGAAAGCTTTACTCTTAGTTCCTCTTACTCTTAATTCTGCTCTTAGATCCTCTTTTTCTTAATATCACTCTTATTTTCTTAACTCCTCTTTCCTTGCCTCTCTCTCTCCTTTATATCATTCTTCTTCGACTTTACCTGCCTCTTGTCTTCTCTCCCTCTTAATTTCTTCTTTTCTTACCTCCCACTTACTTGTATGTTTTTTTTTTTCCTCTTATCTCCCTCTTGCCTCTTAAATGACTTCTACTTTCCTCTTACCTTCTTCATATCTTTTCTTCCTCTTTCTCTTACTTTTTTCTTCTTTTATCTTCCTCTTTGTCTATCTTTTAACCTCCTCTTAGTTCTTCGTCTCTTATCTTCTTCCCATATCTTTTCTCTCTTAGAGAGAGAGAGAGAGAGAGAGAGAGAGAGAGAGAGAGAGAGAGAGAGAGAGAGAGAGAGAGAGAGAGAGAGCAAGAGAGAGAGATAGAAAGAGAGAGAGAGAGAGAAAGAGACAGAAAGATTGAAAGAGAAAAAGAGGAAGGAAAGAAAGCGTTAGGGAAGGAGAAACAGAGACGCAGAGAGAGAGAGAAAAGAAAAAAAAAGAAGAGAAAAGAGAGGGAGAGGGCCAGATCAGAAAGATACCCTTTTCCTCATCACCATTATCCAAATGAAGACATTAGCATCACACGCACTACTAACCAGCGTCTCTTTTTAAAATACTAGTTGGCACTTTATCACCGGTGTTGCCATTTGATGTTCAGCTCATTGATATCCCCTCCTGCGCTGATTGCAATGTAGTTCCTTGCATTTTGCACACTGATATAAATGTGACGAGA
>BOPN01004805.1:94978-99978 GCA_017312705.2 Penaeus japonicus
ATATATATATATATATATATTATATATACTGTATATATATTGATATGATTATAATTATAATCATAATAATAATAATGATAATAAAAAATAACAATAGAATTGATAATGATAAAAACATTAGCAATGTGATGATAATAATAGCAATAAGAATATTTATATATTCTTTTTTCTTATCTTTATCGTTCTTTATTCCCCTCCATCTTTTTTTCCTCTTCCCACATCTCTCAATTCTTACTCTTCTCTCTATTTCTCTTTTTTTTTTTTTTTTTTTTCAGCTATTTTCTCTCTAACTTACTTTTTTTTTTTTTTTTTTTACTTCAGCTATATTCTCTCTAACTTACTCCCATTATCCTCCCACCTTTTCCCCTTCTTTCTCTTTCTCCCTTTCTTCCCTTTCTCATTTTTCTCTCTCCGCTCTTTCCTCATTTTCCCCTCTCTCCATTTCTCTCATTATCTTCCTATCTTGTCTCCTTCTTTCTCTTTCTCCCCTTAGATTTATTTTATATTTCTTATCTTTTCTATCTTCACTTTGGCATCTCTTCATTATTCCCCTTCTCTCTCTTTCCCCTAAATTCCACCTATTCTCTTTCTCTCTCCCTTCTTTGCTTTTATCCTCGTTCCCTTCTCTACACATCCCTTTTCTTCCATCCATCCTCTCCCCCACTTCCCCTTCCCTCTATCCTCATCCCTCTTCCTCACTTCCCCCTCCCTCCATCCTCATCCCTCTTCCTCACTTTACCATCCCTCCATTTTCTCCCCTCTCCCCCACATCCCCTCTCCCCCACATCCCTCTCCCCCCATCCTCTCCCTTCTCCCTCACATCCCCTCCCCTCTCCCTTACTCCCCCCTCCATCCTCTCCCCCACATCCCCCCTCCCCCCATCCCTTCTCCCCTCTCCCCCACAACCCCCTCCCTCCATCCCCTCCCTCCATCATCTCCCTTCTCCCTCACATCCCCTTTCCCCCACATCCCCCTACCTCCATCCTCTCCCCCCATCCCCACAACCCCCTCCCCTTTCCCCCCATCTCCCCCAGATCCCCCCCTACCTCCACCCTCTCCCCTCTCCCCCACATCCCCCTCCCTCCATCCTCTCCCCCAATCCCCACATCCCCCTCTCCTTCCATCCTCTCCCCCCCTACCCCTACAGTCACTCAAGAAACGCTGCAACTTCTTCAACACAAACAACATAATGACACTCCTAAATCCCCTCAAATCGCTGGCAATACTCGCTGTATATCTCTCCTACGGATTATGTTTTCCTTTACTCATCCCTCTCCCCTCTTTCTCCTCCTCTCTTTACTCCTTTCTCTTCTCGTCTCTTTCTTAGCTTCGTCCCACCTCTCTTTTGTCCCTCCCTTCTTTCTCTTTTCTCCTCTCTCCCTTCCACTCTTTCCCCTCCTCTCTTTACTCCTTTCTTCTCTCGTCTCTTTCTTAGCTTCGTCCCACCTCTTTTTTTTCCTTTCTATCCTTCATCCCTCCCCTCTTTCTCTTTTCTCCTCTCTCCCTTCCACTCTTTCCCCTCCTCTCTTTACTCCTTTCTTCTCTCCTCTCTTCCCTACCTTCTTCCCACCGCTCTTTCTTTCCTTTCTATCTTTCATTCCTCCCCTGTTTCTCTTTTTTCCCCCTCTCCCTTCCACTCACCCTCACCTTCTATTCTCACCTTACCTTTCGCTACGCCCCCCTTCTCTCACTTCCGTCCTCTCTTTTTCCTCCATCTTTCTTCTGTCCACCTCTTCCCTCTCTTTCTTTTCCCCCCTTTCGTCCTCTTTACCCCCTCTCCCCTCTTCCCCCCTCTCCCCTCTTTCCCCTCTCCCCTCTTTCCCCCTCTCCCCTCTTTCCCCTCTTTCTCCTCTTTCCCCTCTCCCCTCTTTCCCCTCTCTTAATGCGTGGCTTTAAATCTTTCGAGCAACCAGCCATGAAACCTTCCTGGCGATGCGTCAGGTCAGTTATACATCCTTCATCTCTATAGCTAACATAGAGAGAGGGGGGGAGGGGTGAGGGAGGGAGGGAGGGAGGGAGGAGAGGAGGGAGAGAGGAGGGGAGGGTGGGAGAGAGAGAGAAGGAGAGAGGGGAGGGGAAGGTGGTAGAGAGAGAGGGAGGAGAGGAGGGGGGAGAAAGAGGAAGGAGAGGAGGGGAGAGAGAGGGAGGAGGGGAGTGGATTGGATACATTCTATCCATTCTCCACCCCCATCTAGCTCCCCTCTCTACATGCTTCCTTTCTCTTCTCTTCCACTTCCATCTTACGCCCCCCTCCTCCCCACTCCTCCTCCTTCCACATTCCCGATCCTCTTTCCTTCCTTCTCTCTCCCCTCCTTTCCCCTTCCCATTTCACCCTCCCCCATCCACCTCATCCTCCCCTTCCATCCTCCCTCCCCCTTCTTCCCCGCCGACTTCCCCAAACGAGAGAGAAATATAGATATATATTATCTATTATGTACATCCTTCCTATCTGTTGTGGACAGTTTGAATGCTTAGGCTTTTAGCAGAAGGGAGTGATACAGTGGCCTTCGGATAGCTTGCGTCGAGGAGGAGGAGGAGGAGGAGGAGGAAGTGGGTGGAATTAGGAGGAAAAAGGAGGTAGAGGAGGAGGAAAAAGGAGGAAGAGGAGGAGGAAAAGGGAGGAAGAGGAGGAGGAGGAAAAGGGAGGAAGAAAAGGAGGAAAAAGGAGGAAGAGGAGGAGGAAAAAGGAGGAAGAGGAGGGGGGGAAAAGGAGGAAGAGGAGGAAGAGAAGGAGGAAAAAAAAGGAAGAGGAGGAGAAAGAAGAAGATGAAGATGGGAGGAATTTGTAGGAGGATTAGGGAGAAGGGGGAAAGAGGAGGGTTAAGGAGAAGGAGGAAGGGGAGGAGTAGGGAGGAAGGAGGGGGAGGACTAAGCAGAGGGAGAAAGAAGAGGATTAAGGAGAAGGAGGAAGAGGGAGGGGATAAGAAAAGAAAAGGAATAAATTGAAAAATAGAAGATAGGAGGGGGGTGAAATAAGAGGGAAATGGGAAGAGAAGGGAGAAAAGGGAAGAGGAAGATGGAGGAGGAGGAGAAGTGGGAAGGTGGAACGAACTGGAACGAGGGAGAATGAACGAGAGGGGGAGGAGGAAGATAGAAAGAGCGAGAGGATAGGAGAAGAAAGAAGAAGAGACGAGAAAGATGACGGAAGGGGGGAGCAAGGAGAAGAAAAGAAAGAGGAAGAAGTGAAGAAGAGAGATCGGATGAAGAGAGAAGGGAATAAGATACGATAAATGTAGGGAGAGAGGGAGGGGAGAAATTGTGTGTAAGGGGGGGGAGGGAGGAGGGGAAAGGGGGAGATCAGCTCTCTGGAGAACGAGGTATAAATTGATATTTCAGACCATTAAGTCGCGTGCGTATACTAGTAACCACGGAGGGGCCAGCTGATTGCTGAGAAGAAGGAATTGGTAGGGAAGGAAGAAGAAGAGGAGGAGGAGGAGAAGACGGGAAGGGAGAAAGAGGAAAAGGAAGAGAAGAAGACGGGAAGGGAGGAAGAGGAAGAGGAGGAAAAGAAGACGGGAAGGGAGAAAGAGGAAGAGGAGGAGAAGAAGACGGGAAGGGAGAAAGAGGAAGAGGAGGAGAAGAAGACGGGAAGGGAGAAAGAGGAAGAGGAGGAGAAGAAGACGGGAAGGGAGAAAGAGGAAGAGGAAGAGAAGAAGGCGGGAAGGGAGAAGAAGAAGAGGAGGAGAAGAAGAAGACGGGAAGGGAGAAAGAGGAAGAGGAGGAGATGAAGACGGGAAGGGAGAAAGAGGAAGAGGAGGAGAAGAGGGCAGGAAGGGAGAAAGAGGAAGAGGAGGAGAAGAAGACGGGAAGGGAGAAAGAGGAAAAGGAAGAGAATAGAGAAAAGAGTGGGGGAGAAGGAGGAAGGAGAAGAGCCGAAGAAAAGGATGGAGAGGAAGTAGAACGGGAGAAGGAGAGAGAGAAAAGACAGGATAATGAAAGGGAAGGAGGAGACAGAGAGAAAAAAAAAAGATGAGATGACGAGGAGTAAGAAGGAGGAGGAGAAGGAGATGAGAAAGAGAGTGAGATCAATAAAATGATGATATTAAGATGCAGAGAAAGAGAAAAGAGAAAAGAAACGGAGAGAGGAAGAGATAGAAAGGTGGAGGAGACGAGGAGTGAGAAGGAGGCGGAGAAAGAGAAGAGAAAGAAAGAAAGAAGATGTGAGAAAAGGAAGATTTAGAAAGAGAGAAATTTGCGATAAAGAGAAAGAGGAAGAGAGAGAAATACGATAAGGAGGTATAGCAAAATACAAAGAAGGAGGGAGGAGAGGAGGGAGAAAGACCAGAATAGAGAGATAGAAATAAAAGGATAATAATAATGACTACGGTGAAAGAAAAGGAGAGAAAAAGGAGGAAATATAGAAAAAAAAGAAAGAGACACAAGAGAGTAAAAATGCAGGATAAAGGGAGAGGCTAAAAACATGAACAGAATTAAAGAGCGAAGAGGAAAGTAAAGGAGTGAAGATTAAAAAAGAATAAGATAAGAAAGGAGATGAATAAAGTAAAGACAAAGGAAATAAGAAATGCATAATACAAAGATAGAAGAAACAGATAAAAAAATGAAATATGAAACAGAAAGGAAAGACACAAACAGAAAGAACAAAAAAAACAAAAGAGATAAAATAGACACAAGTCTAATATACAAAATTATTGCTTTATTGTCAAAAAAAAAGTTAACACATTATTGTCAACCATTATATACGTACGAAGATTTTCGAAACAAAAACATTGAATAATTATCATCATAAGATGTCACCAATATCTAAACTTATATGATAATGTGTCCTCTTTTGCCAATCTCTCAATCTATTGACTCATTAATTCCCTAATTCGTTCATTCTTTTATCATGGCACCTAATTTATTGGATACCCCCCTATGTCTTGCATAATGAAAACGTATAATGATACATGTGAGCTAAAAATTCGCTGAAATATTTCTTGATTTGGGAGAGTGCCCTTACTTTTTTTCCTTCTCTTCGCTTTCCCTACTTCCATTTTCTC
>BOPN01004805.1:102478-104978 GCA_017312705.2 Penaeus japonicus
GGAGAGGGCGAGGTGGGGGGTGGGGGTGGGGGTGGGGGGGTGGGGAGGGAGGTGTAGTAGTGCCAGTGGGCCTTGGCACTGCTGCTTGGCTCACTCAGGCGTAGTGGAGAGATAACCGAGTTACTCATCCCCCCCACCCCTCCCTATCCCCTCCCCTGCCCAACCAACCCCACATCCACCCTACCTCCCTACCCTTCTACCCCCCCTCCCCCCACCCCCTCACCATCCCTCCACCCCCCAAATCCATCCTCCCTGGAAATACCCTCTCCCCCCTCCCCCTTCTCCCCCCTCCCCCTTCCCCCCCTCCTCCCCTCCCTCCCTCTTCCTTTTCTCTTTCCCTCACACACACGCTCCCTCATCTTTCTTTCTTTTTTTTTCTTATATATATAGATATAGATATATAAAGATTTTCCTAACTTGCTAAATGGTTCGTGAAGATCTCCGCGTGTGATTAGCTCTGTGCACGACGGTTTACTTGGGACGATAGCTGGTGAAACGACTAGGAAATAGTTCATCATCTCTCTCGCCTTTGCTAGCCTGATTTCGAAAGGGGGAGGAGGAGGAGGAAGAAGAGGAGGAGGGGGAAAGAAGATGAGGGTGAAGGTGAGGGGGAAGGGGAAGGGGAAGATAGAGGGGGAAGGGGAAGATGAGGGGGAAGGGAAGGTGAGGGGTGAGGGGAAAAAGACAGAGGGGAGGGAAGATGAGGGGAGGGGGGGATGAGGGATGGGGAAGACAGGGAGGGGGTGAATGGTGGGGAGGGGAAAAATGATAGGGTGGGGGAAAAATGAGGGGACGGGGAAAATGAGGGGGAGGGGGATGATGAGGGATGGGGGGAAGGGGAAAGGAGAGGGAGTAGGAGGGGTGGACGTGTGGACAGAGGGGGGGGGGAAGGGGGAGAGGGGAAGTGGGGATGGTAAGGGGAGTAGGTATGGAAGGAGAGGAGGGAGAATGAAGGGGGGGATGAACGGGAGAGGTGGGAATACTAAGGGGAATAAGTATGGGGGAGGGAGGGAGGGAGGGAGGGAGTAACGAAATGGGAGAAAGGAAAGGGAGGGAGGCAGGAAGAGAGGGGGTTGCAGAAAGGGGAGGGAGTAGGAGGGAGAAGGAAATCTGACTTCGAAGAGGGTGGAAGGGGGAGGATGAAAGGGGGGCAAGATCTAGGATGAAGAAGTAGAGGGAGAGAAAAAGAAGGGGGGGGATAAGGGTTTAAAGCTGAAAGGGAGGGGGAGGAAGGGTTAAAAGTACAGAAGAGAGTGAAAGGGGCAGGGAGGGTGAAGGTTGAGAGGGAGGAGGAAATCGGAAGGAGGGTAAGAAGAAGAATTTAGCGATAAAAAAGAGCAAGGGAGCTTAAGGGAGAGTTTAAAGGGTTAAAGAAGAGAGAGGGAGAAGACAAAAAACAAAAATGAAAGGGGATGAGGTAAAGGGAGTTACAGGGAGTTTAAAGGGAAACAAACCCGTGTTCACTTTTTGCTCCTCCTCCCTCCCTCCCTCCCTCCCTCCATCCATCCCTCCCTTACCCCCACTTACCTTCCTCCACCCCCCAACCCCCACCTCCCAACCAACCCCCCTTTTCGAGACTCACAATGCTCAGTTTAGTCCTTAAAAGGCAAGAGGCGGAAGTCATCCATTTCCCGGCGACTCGGGTAAAAGCCACGGACTTAAAGAAAGCCGTTTTAGAATTCCTACACTAACTGGAATTTACGATTTCCTGTCTCTAGCCAGCCCGGAGAAACACCATTGCCTCAGGGGTCCCCCCCCCCCCCCCCCCCCCCTTTTATGAGACTCTTCTTGATATATATTTGAAAAGGTTGCGTTTTCCCATCTCGCTAATTCGGTTAAGGACAGTCGCTCACGTGTCTGGCCTTTGAGGAAATGTTTGGGTAACTTTACTCCTCTCCGCGCACCTAGGCATGATTATACACGTTCATATAAACGTATACACTAATATACACCTACAGACGCTTAGCTGACGATCTGCTCCTGAGTGAAAAGTGGTGTTAACAACCTTAGATTTGATGGTTTTGTGTGTTATCCATTTCTTATATATTCTGGATATGTATATGTATGTATGTTTTTATATATGTGTATACACACACACACACACACACACACACACACACACACACACACACACACACACACACACACACACACACACACACACACACACACACACACACCATATATATATATATATATATATATATATATATATATATATATATGGACAGACAAAATGATTAGATAAAAACATAAGAAATAAGTAACATAAAACATTATCAGTTCAAACACACACACACACACACACACACACACACACACACACACACACACACACACACACACACACACACACACACACACACACACACACACACACACGCACACACACAACTTCCTAAACATGTATATATATGATAGATTCAGCACATCCACACGCATTTGCATCAGAGTGCAACCGCCCCGACGCAAGCTATCATAACCACCGGGGAACAAGAGC
>BOPN01004805.1:109978-113604 GCA_017312705.2 Penaeus japonicus
GAGCCTAATCTGTTGATCTTTGAGATAAATAGAGAAGCTAGATGGCTATACGAAGAGCATGTCAGTGAAGTCATTGGCATACACTGGATGCATTAGATGTTATTGAAATATAGGCAAGGTTGAAGGGCTTAATGCTAAACAGTCTGTTTTTAAGATATGCCTCCCTCTTGGTTTCTCTTTGCCTTTCTGTTACTTTTTAGATTTATGCTTTACTAAGTTTATGCAATCCTTTATTTCTGATTGCCCCACCCATTGATCTCTCTCTCTCTCTCATTATCCAAAATTATATTGTTTTTTTATATCTTTACATCATCATTGTCCTCCCTTCCCCCTCACAGGAGACATGTATCATGGGGACGATGATGAGTTTGAGCCCTCGTGGGTGAGCAATGAGAGAGAGCAGTTCCGCGAATTCAGAGACAAGAACGGCGACGGGTATCTGGATGAGGAAGAGGTAAGACTTCGTAAGACTATCAGACGTCTGTCTTTTCTGGAACGGTAATCAAAATTATCTTTAGAAATACAAATTTTATTAAATGGTTAATTGTATTATTGCCAGGAATATTATTTTGCCATGAAACCTTATCGTGTGTGCGTGTACATGTGGCCATGTGTCCCTCTGTGTGAGTGAGAGTGAGTGTGTGTGCGCGTGTGTTTGTCTGTGAATATATAGGATAATTTTAAAATCTGTAGTAAAACAGAGATGCATTTACATTTGAATGGCTGGCAACAAAAGACAGCTTTCAACTAGTCTTTGTCTCTTTGCCATGTTCTTGCAAAACTGAGGTGACTCTTGTACACATACATAAACTGCAAAGAGATAACATACATCAGATAAACTGCTATAATTTATTTCCTTTTTTTTTCTAGGTCCAAGGTTGGATCATCCCACCAGACTACAACCACGCTGATGCAGAAGCCAAACATCTTATTTATGAAGCAGATGAAAACGCCGACAAAATGCTTACCAAGGAAGAGATCTTGAACAAGTATGACGTATTTGTGGGCTCTCAAGCAACAGACTTCGGTGAAGCTCTGGTCAGACACGACGAATTTTAAAACCAGTAGCGTTAAGTATAGATCCAGTAGATACAGTGACTAAATGTACAAACTTGGTTACACAAGAGCTTCTTGAAACATCGCAGGACCAAGTTGATGACAAATCTGCTTGGTGACTTGTGAAGCTAATATGGGCTCCCTTCTTGGCATACGTGAATTTGATCAGTATCGTGCCAAGAGTAAAGGTCCTTTTTTTTAGGAGACTGATGTATATTTCGATGGATTACTTCAATACTAGTGAAGTAGTATTGACGCCTGTTATTGCTGCGAAGGACTTTCGCAGGAGAGATGTGACTGTGGTGGAACACAGCCGAGTTTAACTTGTTCCAGCGGTGTAATCTGTATGGAGTGTGGACTATTCAAGCTAGCGTAGCTTTTTCATTTCTTACTCTCTTTCTTTCAGTCATTAGGGACATTACTGATTGCACTCTAAGGATGGATTATTACAAATATTCAGTAAGGATTTAGTGATAACCTCAGGTACCTACGAATGGTATTTATCCTTACCGAAGAATCATTAGAACAGTTTTAACAGTATAGAAAATTTATATTTATGTACCGGGTATAATGAAATCATGCAGTTTTATATGGCCGTTTGTCAAGATAGAACTGAAACCGTTTCAAAGGGACTTTGGTCGACTCTACGGTAGTGAGAGCCATCCATCTTCAGTGTTTGGTAGGCATTGCAAATTCAACCCAGAAATGGAAGTTTATATAAAATCTTGTTACCAGAAATTTATATTACTATAATTTAACAAATTTATATATCTACAGTTATTCAATAATCGTGAAAGAACTTTGTTCCCCCCAAAATTAACTACTAATTTAACCGAGGGATCAAATATCATGGTCTGTAAGGGTTGATTAGAAAATTTTATTGTAATAATAATGGCTTTAATCTTATTTATTAGTCATGAAACTTGTCACAAAGGTTTTGTAAAGAGAAACAAATCCATATATTGTTTAAAATTTGTCAGTTACCAATAGCACGAACTGTGTTTCCATTGTGTACCAAGCAATTTCATCATCATTTTTGAAATCCAAGATATATATTTTTTTTTTAGTACGTCCTCAAGATTTCATCCCCTTTATTTCTTCTTTTTTTTTCCAATCAGAATTGATATTGTTGTCTCAATTCCTGATGCTGCTTAATACTCATAAAGGACTTGTGTGATGACACCACAATATCGGCCTTAGTATTGACATTTCATTACATATTTATTTTCCTTTTTTAACTTTTCACCCTGATTTGTTTGTGAAACTTGCTTGTGTAGCTGTTCTAACAATATAGATGATATTCTTTTGTAAATCTCAATACTTGTATTATTTTTTAATAAACATTTCCATAGAAAAAGGTTATTTTTTTATTTCAGTTTCAACAAGGAATAGGCAATGGGACTGCATCTTGAAACTAGTATTCATATTCACATTTTAAGATGACAAATTTCAGTTCAATCCTTTGCTAGTTCTAAAGTCGAAACATAAATAAAATACAGTAATACATCTACATCTGAATAGTACATAAAAAAATATATATAAATAACAAGGTATCTCACTACCTTTGGGGTCGTATATGGCATTTGCAGTAATTTCCAATTATAGTTGTATCAAGTGCAATCTCTATTATTAGAAAAAGTGAAAGGAACACTTATTCCAGATAAAAATTAATTATCACTTCATAACATTCATATCTTTAACCCCACAGAAGAGCAACTTCACTGTATATAATCCATACATCTCTGGAGGGTTTGCTGTTTACAATTATTTTAATTATCTATTTTCATGCTCAAAGAAATCTTATCACAACCCTATTCACAGCAATCTTCGTGCATCATAAGTTTCGAAAGTAATATTCTGCAGTGCAACACTCCATTGTCTTTGTTGAAAGTTGCAAAATAAATTGAATAAAAAAATAAAAGAAATAAAAGACATAAAAATGGAAATTATATTTACAGTCAGAGACAATTGAATGGACAACAAACAAGCCTTGCAGGTATTCTTTACACCTAGCAACACAAGTTATTTGAGTTCTTCAACTGGCAGTCGAGCACGTAATGAATGTGACAGATGAAACTTTATCAACGCATAACCATCGTGAAAGTCTTCACAAAAATCTAACCAATAGGATTAATCGCAAACAAAGTAACTGTATCATAGCAGTAATGGATGGGTGGGTGGGTGGATGGATGGATGGATGTATTTCCATATATGTATATATGTATATATACATATATACATATATACATATATGTATACATATATATATATACATATATACATATATATATACTAACATATATACATATATGTACATATATATGTATACATATATGTACATATATATGTATACATATATGTACATATGTATGTATACATATATATATATATATATATATATATATATATATATATATATATATATATATATATATATATATATATATATAATATGCATATATGTACATATACATATGTATACATATACATATGTATAAATATATATACATATATACATATATATACATAAATATATATATATACATTTACATACATATATATACATACCC
>BOPN01004806.1:0-2500 GCA_017312705.2 Penaeus japonicus
AACGTTCCCATAAGAGCCCGCGGCTTTGGCGTTTCGTCTTTGGCTACAGTACACCTTTCACATCCAGCCACGTACTCTCCTACCGTCGTCGACATTCCTGGCCAATAACCTCGACTTTTAACTAGACTAAGAGTCCGGTTCCTCCCTTGATGACTGAACTTATCATGACATGCCTGCAACAATAGTCTTTGTAACTTTGGCGGTAATACCGGTTTAATATTCCATAAATTTATCCCAATGTTCGTTTTATGCCAAATAATTTCATCCTGTACAACTAAACTCTCTTTTACTCTATACAATTTGCGAAAATCTCCATCTTCTAACCAATCTTCTTTCTCCTTTTTTGACATTCCATTCATCAAGAGCTGGCAAATACCTTTAAAGCACTTCATCTCACCCTGTGCCTCCTTTAATTCCTTTTCCGTCCAAAGCTCTCCCACATTTGATTCTTTGGTTAGTGCCATTGCCGCATATTCTTCATCTGTGTCACTTTCCACCTCCTGAGTCAGCCTGCTTAGTTCATCAGCTACTGTGTTATTCCTGCCAGGCTTGTATTTTATGATAAAATTAAATTGCTGCAAATTGTTAACCCACTGACTTTCAACCGCGCCGAGTTTCGACGTCTCTAAATGACTCAAAGGATTATTATCTGTGTATATTATAAACTCCTTTCCTACTAAATAATCTTTAAATTTATCACAAACGGCCCATTTCAGTGCTAA
Source organism: Penaeus japonicus (assembly GCA_017312705.2). Classification (NCBI taxonomy): domain Eukaryota; kingdom Metazoa; phylum Arthropoda; class Malacostraca; order Decapoda; family Penaeidae; genus Penaeus; species Penaeus japonicus. The sequence continues at coordinate 723 of BOPN01004806.1, forward strand.
TAATTCTAATTTTCTTGAACTATAATTTGACATGTTTCTTTCTGAATTTCTTAAACCTCTACTGGCATAACAAACCGGATGAATCTTTCCCTCATGCTTCTGTGACAACACCGCTCCTAATCCCTTAAAACTGGCGTCCGTTTCCAGGATGAATTCCTTCTCAAAATCAGGGCATTTTAAAACAGGGGCTGTAATTAACTTTGCTTTTAACTCATCAAATGCTTTCTGACATTTCTCATCCCATTCCTTGACAATCGATTTACGCGAGTCCCCAGACATCAAAACATGCAATGGAGCAGCTGTTTGTGCAAAGTGCTTAATAAATTTTCTATAAAATGAGCAGAATCCAATAAAAGCTCTTACGTCCCTCACAGTTTTCGGGAGGGGCCATGATTTGACTGCCTCGACTTTCTTTGGATCTGTAGTGATACCGTCTCCTGAAACCTGATACCCCAAATAAGATACTTTCGATGCAAATAAAGTACATTTTTTAGATTTCAGCTTTAACCCATGCCTCCGCAATCTTTTAAACAATTCTTCTAACCTTTCAATATGTTCATCCACAGTCCTGCTAAATACAATTACGTCATCTAAATATACTAATAACGTAGCGAAAATCTTGTCTCCTAAAATCCTCTCCATGTAACGTTGGAATGTGCTTGGACTATTTGACAGTCCCATAGGCAATCTTTTAAACTCGTAATGCCCGAAAGGTGTGCTGAATGCGGTTTTGTGCTGATCTTTCGGGTGGACTTCTATTTGGTGATAACCAGCGGCCAAATCAAGTGTTGAAAAATACTTCGCCCCCGCCAGCGCTTCAACCGTCTCATTAATTCTCGGAAGTGGAAATGCGTCTCTAATGGTATGTTTATTTAATTGGCGGTAATCTATGCACAGCCTTAATTAAAGTATTATCTCGCTTGCGAACCATAACTATTGCAGCAGAATAGGGACTCGCACTAGGAGTGATCACACCTTGTTTGCATAGCTGTTCAATATGTTCTTTTATTTCCGGTAACTGATTCGGTGGTATTCTTCTATATGGTATTTTGATAGGTCGCTCTGTTGTCAATGGTATGGTATGTTTGTTGTACATCTGTAGCTGTTCCTATTGACCCGTTCTCACTAGCAAAAATATCACTATACTCCCTTAATAGTTTCATTACAGATTTCCTTTGGTTTCTAGTCAAATGTTCATCTATTTGCACTTCCGGTAATATCTCGTCTATATCTTCAACGTTACATTGCTTTACTTCTTTCAGTTCTATCTCCTCCGTTCTTGCAACTTTGCCTATCCGCCAGTTTCTCCTTAATTTGCACGTGTTATATGACAGATTCGCTACCAGCGCATATCCTTTCCCTTTCTTTACAGGTATTATAGCAGGTAGCGTCACTATACCCTCAGGAACCCATCCCTCATTAAGTCCTGTCAATGGCTCAATCAGCACTTCCTGACTCTTCACCTGCCTTAACTGCGGAATCCACACTGGCACTAGTCTCATACTTGAAGCTGGTATGTCAGGTATTTGCCCCTTACCTGTTAGTGCAAACCCCCAATCATCCTTCAATTGCAATTTACGGATTGCTCTTACATCATTTAAATATTCCTTCCACTCCTTCGGGTTAACACTTGCTTTACATAGATCATACATTACAGGCCATACCTCTGCTACTTTGGACAACACATCAATGCCTAACAAGCAACTATAACTCTCCCCCACATTATCGCAGACTAAGAACACTGCATCAGTCTTAACCCCACAAATTTCAATTATAAC
>BOPN01004806.1:7500-10000 GCA_017312705.2 Penaeus japonicus
TGCCTAAATACCCCTGCACTTAATCGTTTTCAAGCTGCAGTATTTAAGCAGACCTGCCCACGTCAGCTCTCAAATACCCCATACCCAGTGCATGACGTAGTCTTACCGAATATTGAACTGGTCTAGAGCTTAATATCCTCTCTCGAAGTGAAAACCACAACGGTTTTTGATTATGAGAGGATGCTTACGGGGCAAAGGTAAGATGTATGCCTAAATACCCCTGCACTTAATCGTTTTCAAGCTGCAGTATTTAAGCAGACCTGCCCACGTCAGCTCTCAAATACCCCATACCCAGTGCATGACGTAGTCTCACTGAATACTGAACGGGTCTAGAGCTTAATATCCTCTCTCGAAGTGAAAACCACAACGGTTTTTGATTAGGAGAGGATGTTTACGGGGTAAACCTAAGATGTCTGTCCAAATACCCCTGCACTTAATCGTTTTCAAGCTGCAGTATTTAAGCAGACCTGCCCACGTCAGCTCTCAATCACCCTATGCTCCATTCAGTTCTACAACTTAAGATCCTATCTCAGGTTGAAAACCACAAGGGTCTTAGAGCATGAACTGATGTCTACAGGGTAGAGCTAAGATGTTTGCCCAAATACCCTCGCACTTCATCGATTTGAGGCTGCAGTATTTCAGTAGACCTGCCCACGTCAGCTCTCAAGTTCTCAAGAGACCGAAGTCGAAGTCGAAGAGACCGAAGTCGAAGTCGAAGAGACCGAAGTCGAAGTCGAAGAGACCGAAGTCGAAGTCGAAGAGATCGAAGTCGAAGTCGAAGAGACCGAAGTCGAAGACCGAAGCAGAAGTTGGCGATTACCTGAAGAAGTCGAAGAGACCGAAGTCGAAGTCGAAGAGGTCGAAGTCGAAGAGACCGAAGTCGAAGTCGAAGAGACCGAAGTCGAAGTCGAAGAGACCGAAGTCGAAGTCGAAGAGACCGAAGTCGAAGACCGAAGCAGAAGTTGGCGATTACCTGAAGAAGTCGCAGAGACCGAAGTCGAAGTCGCAGAGACCAATACAGACGTCGCAGTGACCAAAACAGACGTCGCAGAGACCAAAACAGACGTCGCAGTGACCAAAACAGACGTCGCAGTGACCAAAACAGACGTCGCAGTGACCGAAGTCGAAGTTCCAGAGACCGAAGTCGAAGTCGCAGAGACCGAAGTCGAAGTTGCAGAGACCGAAGTCGAAGTTGCAGAGACCGAAGTCGAAGTTGCAGAGACCGAAGTCGAAGTTGCAGAGACCGATGTCGAAGTTCCAGAGACCGAAGTCGAAGTTCCAGAGACCGAAGTCGAAGTCGCAGTGACCAATACAGACGTCGCAGTGACCAAAACAGACGTCGCAGAGACCGAAGTCGAAGTCGCAGAGACCGAAGTCGAAGACCGAAGCAGAAGTTGGCGATTACCTGAAGAAGTCGCAGAGACCGAAGTCGAAGACGCAGAGACCGAAGTCGAAGACGCAGAGACCGAAGTCGAAGTCGCAGAGACCGAAGTCGAAGTCGCAGAGACCGAAGTCGAAGTCGCAGAGACCGAAGTCGAAGTCGCAGAGACCGAAGTCGAAGTCGCAGAGACCGAAGTCGAAGTCGCAGAGACCAAAACAGAAGTCGATGTCGAGAAGAAAACAAAAAGTCTCTAGACCGAAATAGTCGCAGACATCAAAGTCGAAGTCACACAGACCGTAGCAGAAGTCACACAGACCGTAGCAGAAGTCGAAGACGTCGAGACGAAAAGAACAAGTCTCCTCATCAAAATAGTCGCACAGACCGAAGTAGCAGTCGACGAGACCGAAGCAGAAGTCGCGCAGACCCAAACAGAAATCGGCGATTACTTGGAGAAAACAACAGGTCTCCTGGAAAAGGCCCTGGCAGATTTGTTGGAAGGGAAACCTATCTCCGATGACACAAACAGACAGCTGCAGCGACTGATCAAGGGACTCGTGGCACCCACTCCGCAGCACTGACCCAATCGGTCGGCCGACACGTGACTTGGAATCGTCACTGACCTCGGTCGAAGGAGCATGAATATAAATGCCTATTGATTAAAAATGTATTTGCAAATACATACATACATACATACAAGAATAATACATAATAGAATATATGTATATATACAAATATATATACATGCAAATATCTATCTATCTATCTATCTATTAATCTATATCTATCTATTTATCTATCTATCTATCTATATATATATAAATATATATATACATATATATATATATATATATATATATATATATATATATATATATATATATATATATATACATATATATACGCAGATTGCACCCATACCCTCTTGTGTAGGAGCGTTTCTATATATTTTTTTAGAACCCTTGGGCGATTTGCAAAGTAGGCAAACTTATCAGATTTCTTCTTAAATGTCATCTAAATACTGTAATTGGCCTTTAAAAAGATTTGGTCTAAATATGTTTTATACGACGGTCTGGCTGACATGGCCACTTTATCCTATGTTCTATGGCTTTCCAAGGAGCC
>BOPN01004806.1:15000-27500 GCA_017312705.2 Penaeus japonicus
ACTCGTTCAAAGTAAACGGAGTATAAAAAGCACCATTTTGAACAGGCGTTGTGACCTGATTTCTTTGAACTGAATTAATATAAGGACGCTTTCACACGAGAAGATCGTTATTCGTTCAGGTGAAGAAGTGGACAACCTATACCAACAGGACAGGAAACCAACTACGGATCGTTATGTTTGCAAGTCTCCTAGTGTAGATTCTGATATATCAATTCCAAAAAAAAAAATACAACTCCTTATTCTGTGATGTGCGGATTCCATGAAAATAAGCAGTAGTGATTATTAAGTACGTGTCTCCGTTGGATCTTGTAGGGGTTAGTGGTCTTCTTAAAGGAAGGACCGGGTAAGCAGCTCCTGTAGTATCCACCACCGATTCCTGACACCTCTCCTCCTCTTGTAACAGACGCACCGTGAAGATCCAGTCGAAATGGTGTCGAACGAAGAGTTCCTTCTCTTTCGTCCTGCTGACCAAAAGGAAGAGTCGAATCCAAGAAAGAAGGGTACATCTGCAGTCCTACATTAACACCAGTTCAGCCCTCTTGATCTCCCATGGCCAAGGACTTCCTCTTGAAGTACTTTACAACTCATTAAGAGTACAGCTCCCCCTTCGCACGATGGGATATGGTCGTGCAGTAAGGTTTTGATCGGTGGTAGAAGGACTGCAAGCACAAAAGGTAAATGGCTTTGTATTAAGCAGGTCTTAGGTTTCATGTGTGACTCCCGTGCTTCTTTTGGACAATATTATTGCACTTTTTAATATCAGGTATGAAAAGCTTTTGTTTTAGGTCATTTACTCTATATGTCTACACATGAATATATATAATCTTTATCATATATATATTCTTCATCTATTCACTTTATATTGCTAACTTTTTTTTTAAAGATATGTAGTGACCCACTGATCAAGAGGAACCCTGGTCTATGGTGCCCCGTTGTGACGTTGTGACCTTGGATAGCTGGCATAACTTCATGATGGGTCAGTCCTATGAGTCTTATCTCAAGTCTCGGATACCACTGAAGTCTTAGGTCATGGAAAGATAGGATGTCTTAGGGGTCATACTGTTTCCTTGCTCGCAGACACAGGGAGAGAGAGAGAGAGAGAGAGAGAGAGAGAGAGAGAGAGAGAGAGAGAGAGAGAGAGAGAGAGAGAGAGAGAGAGAGAGAGAGAGAGAGAGAGAGAGAGAGAGAGAGAGAGAGAGAGAGAGAGAGAGAGAGAGAGAGAGAGAGAGAGAGAGAGAGAAATAGATAGATAGATAGATAGAGAGAGAGAGAGAGAGAGAGAGAGAGAGAGAGAGAGAGAGAGAGAGAGAGAGAGAGAGAGAGAGAGAGAGAGAGAGAGAGAGAGAGAGAGAGAGAGAGAGAGAGAGAGAGAGAGAGAGAGAGAGAGAGAGAGAGAGAGAGAGAGAAATAGATAGATAGATAGATAGATAGGTAGAGAGAGAGAGAGAGAGAGAGAGAGAGAGAGAGAGAGAGAGAGAGAGAGAGAGAGAGAGAGAGAGAGAGAGAGAGAGAGAGAGAGAGAGAGAGAGAGAGAGAGAGAGAAATAGATAGATAGATAGATAGATAGAGAGAGAGAGAGAGAGATAGAAAGAGAGAGATAGATAGATAGATAGATAGATAGGTAGAGAGAGAGAGAGAGAGAGAGAGAGAGAGAGAGAGAGAGAGAGAGAGAGAGAGAGAGAGAGAGAGAGAGAGAGAGAGAGAGAGAGAGAGAGAGAGAAATAGATAGATAGATAGATAGGTAGAGAGAGAGAGAGAGAGAGAGAGAGAGAGAGAGAGAGAGAGAGAGAGAAAGAGAGAGAGAGAGAGAGAGACAGAGAGAGAGAGAGAGAGAGAGAGAGAGAGAGAGAGAGAGAGAGAGAGAGACAGAGAGAGAGAGAGACAGAGAGAGAGAGAGAGAGAGAGAGAGAGAGAGAGAGAGAGAGAGAGAGAGAGAGAGAGAGAGAGAGAGAGAGATAGGTAGGTAGAGAGAGAGAGAGAGAGAGAGAGAGAGAGAGAGAGAGAGAGAGAGAGAGAGAGAGAGAGAGAGAGAGAGAGAGAGAGAGAGATAGATAGATAGATAGATAGATAGATAGATAGATAGATAGATAGGTAGAGAGAGAGAGAGAGAGAGAGAGAGAGAGAGAAAGAGATAGATAGATAGATAGATAGATAGATAGAGAGAGAGAGAGAGAGAGAGAGAGAGAGAGAGAGAGAAATAGATAGATAGATAGATAGATAGATAGAGAGAGAGAGAGAGAGAGAGAGAGAGAGAGAGAGAGAGAGAGAGAGAGAGAGAGAGAGAGAGAGAGAGAGAGAGAGAGAGAGAGAGAGAGAGAGAGAGAGAGAGAGAGAACGAGAAAGAGAGAGTTAAAGAGAAAAGAGAAATAAAAAGAGGAGAGAGAGAAAGAGAAGGAGAGAGAGAAAGAATAAAGACATTCTTTACCCTTCTCACATAGATATCTAGTACATATTACGAGACTTGTTGAATACCATAATGTAGCAGGACAGTCATCTAATTGGGAATCAAATTAAGCTTTGTCATATATATATATATATATATATATATATATATATATATATATATATATATATATATATATATATATATATATATATATATGTATGTATTTACGGATACATGTATAGGATGATAATTTAAATGATATTGTTCACATTCTGCTTCTAATTTAGTAAGTCAAAGTTTTTAAAAAATATATTCACAATTTGAATGAGCAGTTTAGCACATCCTTTCACATATACAGTTCAGAGATATTTAGAGTTACTTAATTTCTCTATATATTTTTGAGCATCCATTCATTATAGGTTTTATAGGTTGGAAGATAATGAAAAACACGGGTGATTAATGTCGTTTAATTATGTAACAAAAATACAAATATACATGTTAAAATTCGACTCCTGGAGGTCATAGCGCATTTATTTGTGCAGAGAGTGGCTTTTTTGCGCTTCCTGAGACGGTTTTTCTTTCTTTCTTTCTTTCTTTCTTTCTTTACGGGGTATAGGTTTCCAGCGACGTTACTTTGGCATTATGTGAACAAAAACAGAGCGAATGGATACGTAATGTATGCACAAACACACTGACAGACAAACGCAGGATCTCCCTCTCTCACTTTTGCAAACAAACACACAAGCAAACACACACACACACACACATAAACACACGAACAAACAAAACATTTCATCGACAGCCTCAAGCTACAACTAGTCCAAACTTCACCTCCTCACCTCGACGTCTTCTCCAAGCGCTAGCCGTGTTGTGCTTTGCTATCACAAGCTAAGATGTCGTCGCCAAACGTCTGCCAGAGAAGCCTCACGTTTGGGAGACGGTTCTGTGAGAGACATAGACCACCGAGAACCACATCGGTGGCATCGTGGGTCATATGACGCTCGCAACACCTCCGGGGTCGCTGGGTCTCCTGGCCTGAACTCCCCCGTCGTTCGGATAGGTCGTCGAGGGCGGGCGGCGGTTGTTTAGTCGTCGGCCGTTGCAGTAGGCGTCGTCGACTTCGTCTTCGGCTAGAGGCGCCTTCGGGGAGGTCTTGGAGGGGCTTAGTTTGAGGGGCTGTTGCTTGTCGGGAGGGAGGAAGACTCTCGGGGGCTTGGGTGGCGCGGGAGGTTCCTCGACGCAAGGAGTCTCACCCGGAGTGTGGGATCTTCGGGTCTCTGTGGACGAGTCCTTCGGGGCGGAGGATGGGGTCTCCTGTCTGCTGGACTCGGAGGAAGAGCGAGGACTGACGGGCGTGCTGTTCCCACCGGCTCTTGGCGATGGCGACGTGCTGTCAAGTCTGGAATTCCTCTTGTTTCCGTCGCAGTGGTTAGAGTTGATTATCCGCGGCACGCACTCGGTATCCTTCTTCAGAAGAGGGGAACCGGAAGCGTTTCGAAGACTCTCACGGCTCCTCTTGGAACTCGGAGGCAAAAGCCCTGGCACTCTGGCGGAGCGGGGGGCCACGGGCTCGTTCGTGGCCAAGGGGGCGTAGGCGTAACCGGCCTCTGTAACGGGACGACGTAACATCGTCAGGTCTGTCACTTCCACGACCGAATCCACGTCCGAATCGCTCGAGTTACTGCTGGCGTCGCTTTCCTGCAAGGAGGAGGAAAGAAGAAAAAAATCTTGAAATATAACCAACGAAAGATCGTTTTCGTACACATGTTAGTTCTTTCATAACCAAAGATTAAAATCGTTCCTCAAAATGAGTTGTTTTTTTCAGTGAGTACGCGACTTACTCCTAATATCTAGTTAATTATTCATCTATATCTATCAAGTGATTCATTCATCTTATTTTAGGACTTTGTAAGCTTCCCAAGATTCAGTGCTATTACTTTTAATGCTGCTTCTTACTCAAGGGACACATGAGTGACTAAAGTTTAGGAATCCCTGATTTAGGTCGAAGCTTCTTGGCTAGAGCACTGCTGTTGATATCGCTACATAAACTCCTAGGTTCCTAATACTTGATGCCGTGTTTAGATAGCTAAAATATTGGTTTAATTATTATCTCTATAATTAGAGATGATAATCTGATTATCGATAATAATCTAATTATTTTCCTATGGAAATCACATATCTATGATTCTACTTTACCTTATGTATCACAATAACTTTTTTAAACCTGAATTTTAAACCTTTTTAACCAAGATGATTCGTCAGTTTCGAATCCGTTGAAAGAAACATGCTTAAAAAAATACAATGAAAAACGTTTCCCTTCTATGAGAGAATATTTTCCTACTGTTAGTAAAGTACTTCCCAAAGCTAAAATATACTAGAGAGTGGCTCCCTAACTAAAGCAGATTACGTATCTCTTGTACCTTTAATATCATTCATGTCTGGCATATAGTGAATGGGAATAAATTAAATATCGAAAATGAAGAGAAATTCAGAATTATATTAAGTAGAAGAACTCCTCTGAGGATACATTTAGATATAAACTGACTGTGTGAACAAATAAGTGCAATTTTGATTTATTTATTTATCCCATATATTAAGTTTGATAACAGAAGGATAAAAGTATCGTCATCTGAAAATAAATAAATAGTTATTTCAATATAATATGACAATAATGAAAATTGCTATTTGAAATCAAATTAGATAATGTTGCAGAGAAAAATAATCAACTATATTCCTAATATCAGTGTAAACAGGCAACCAAACGCTCGTAATTAGAAAAAGGGGAGAGAGAAAACAATATTTCTCTTCATTTATTCAAGCTTTCTTGTACTCTTCAATTTCTAAATATCAACCTTCAATCATAAACTTTATTAACAATTCCATACACATTGTGTAGAAGCAAAAAAATGTCTTTATACTTTATACTTATACTGTCATGTTGCACCAGTGTTTTGCTTCGTATATCATTCACATTGATATTATCTTATCATTTTGCGTTTGATCTGAGTTATCGTTTCAATGAAGATAACAATATACTCATTAAAACAAAGAAAGAAAAAAAAGATAGAAAAAATCTGATCAAATTTGCAACAACTATCATGGCGAGAATTCCACTGCAATTGAAATAAAAAAAATCTACCTGTGCGTGTTGGTGATTCGCCAGCTGTCCGTTCATGTGTATGTGAGGCATCGAGGTCGTCTTGACTCTCTTCCCCGCAGCGGGCGTACCCTGGCGACGTCTGGCGTGGGCGTGGGCGTGGGCGTGGGTGTTCTCCGGGCTATGGGCACCGCCGGGCGTGGCTCTCCCGTGGGTGTGGTTGTGGGTGTGGGCGAGGATATCGAGGCTCCGGTGCCGTGTCTGAGTGACAGTCGTGCCGCCCTCGGGGTCGTAGCAATCCCACACGCTTCCGGTTGGGGTCATCACGAGGTCATGGTCGTGGTCGTGGGCGGGGGGCTTCTTGGTGTTCTTCTGACGGGCGTGGCGGGCGATGACAATGCTCACGATGAGGAGGAGGAGAAGGACCCCCGCCACGCCCACCAGCGCTCCGAGCAAGGGCGTAACCCCGAGGAAGGAGGTTTCCGAATCTGGAAGAAGGGGGGTGGACTTAGCGACGATGAAATACTTATGACTTTCTGGGGGAATATCTGTACACGCATGTTCGTCGTGATTTTGTTTCGACAAGAGCAGTGTAGCCTATATAAAAAAGGAAAACGAAAAGAAACGAACAAAGAGGTGGAAAAAAACTAAAAATAGAAAAAACAAAGAAAAAACGAAATGAAAAAAAATATATAAATATGTATATTCACAATATAATACTTATGAACACGAATACAAACATAAACAACAGCATAAAAAAAACTATACACATCGTCCACAGGAGAACGACTCACCCAAGGCGGCATGTTGTTGTGCTCTGGGCGTGTGCACCTCCAGACGCAGCGTCTCGCTCCTCCCGCGGGCGTTTTGGGCGCTCACCCTCAGCGTGGCGCCCTTCCCGCCCTCAAGCCCTCCTACCACCCACTCGGGGAAGTCGCTGAATAAGAGTTTTAATGCGCGTTAAATGGGGCGGTTAGTTTTAAGTGGAGGATGGAGAGTGGTGAGGGAAGAGATGTTGTCATTTTCGTGGTTATGTGTTCTTATTTATCATTATGATCACCTTTTATTAAATGATTGATTGATTATCATCATAATTCAATAGTATTCCCGTATCAGTGTTCGTCATTTGTCTTTGAAAAAAAAAAAGTTCTCACAATAATTTCTGCGGATATGATCTCACTGACATTTCCGTCACGTCACCTGACATTATCCCCCTGAAGTCTCTCCCTCTCACCTGCTGATGTTGGCCAGGAGGACGCCGTTCTGCCACGCCTCCAGCAGGAACACCTGAGGCAGCCCTCCGTCGAAGCCCTCCAGGCATGTGATGGCGAGCGAGGTGCGACTCTGGTCCTCGTCACGGTGCGTCGAGGGCGTCGCGGGCGTCGCGGGCGTCGAGGGCGTCGTGGTGCAGTTCACGGGCGGGTCGGGCGTCCCGGCGGGAACGAGGGACACCACGCAGGGCTCGCGTTGCCGCCCGACGCCGTTGGAGGCGCGGCAGAGGAGCTCCCCGTAGTCCCTGAGGCTGTGGGGCGTCACGGTCATGGCGGAGGTGAGTCTGTCGGTGCGGATGTTCTTCGCGGGGACCCGCTCCTCGCTCCCGTCCTCCTGCAGCCACGCCCACGCCCACGTCAGGTTGTGGGCCGGCACAGCCTCCACGTGGCAGGTGACGACGGCGGGGGAGCCACGGGCGGCGCCCTGAGTTCTCTGCCTGGCGACTCCTGCACACACGGGGGCGTCTGCGAGGGAAGGGAAATCAGCGCTAAACCTCCATGGCGTGAATAAATAATGATGTAATTTACTGTCCATTCGATTCGATTTATTTGGTAATACTCGATTGAATTGCTCTGGAATGGTCTGGAGTGGGGTGATTCTATACAAAGAATCGCGGGTTAAATGGTCAGATTTGGTAGAGAAACATAGTCATTTTATATTGCTTCTTTGAAAGCTATGAACAGCGATAGTTCTTTTTAGGAAATCTCGTGGAATATTAAGGACTAAACAGTAGCGTATCGCATAAAAGTTTAATATCACAAGTCCATTATCCATATATCTATCATTTAAAAAAATATACGAAGAAGAAGAAGAGGAAGAGGAAAAGAAAAAAAAAAAGACAAAGAAGAAAGAAAAGGAGATGATGAAGAAAGAAAAAAAAAGAGAAAAAGTGGCAGTGGGCTGAACATATATATCGGAGACAGGACAACAGGTGGACAAAGAAAACAGCAGAATGGGAAATACAATCAACAAAAAAAAAGGAAAAAAAAAAGAAAGCAATACTACAGACGAAACACTTCCTCCCCCACCGCCCTCAAAAAAAAAAAAAAAAAAAAAAAATCAAACACTCCCAAACACAAAACTCACGCCGGACGGTGATGTGAACAGGATTACTGGTGTTACGCCCTTCGTAGTTGATGGCGGCGCAGGTGTAGGTTCCCGAGTGCTTCCGTCTGAGGCGCTGCAACACGAGGCTTAGGCCGCTCACCACCACTCCGCCCGTGACGTCGTGTTCTACAAGGGCGCCCTGTGGAGGAGGAGGAAGAGGAGGAGGAGGAAGAGGAGGGGGAGTAGTGAGTTTGAATGGTCTGTGGGTCTTTATTTTTTTATTCATTTATTATTATTATTATTTTATTTATTTATTTTATTATTATTATTATTATTATTATTATTATTTCTTTTTTTTTTTCTTGAAAAGTTGGAAGGGCGTTGGTGTTTCTAAGACGTGGGTTTATGCTTCTTTAAGGTGGGATATGGGAGAAGTTTAGTGGGTCTTTGACGTTTTTCGGTTATTGAGGATTAGGATTTTTTTTTTTTTTTTTTTTTTTTTTTTTTTTCCAATACGCAGTTCTATTGTGTTGAGAGTTTAAAAAAATAGTATATCTATGATGATTAGATATTGTTCAATGTAAAGAAAGAGGTTTGGTTTCCAAGACATGTATTTCTATTATTTGTTAAATATTAAAGAAGTTTATTGGTTTATTTCTATTCTTGGTTGAATATTTTTAAGTGTTTTTAAGACGTATATCAAGAGTCAAGAATCTTTTATGGACAATTCAGGGATATGCATTTACATTTTCTTGTGGAAAATTTATGAAAATATTAATATTTCTTAGATGTTCCATTTAGAATTTAATCTCCTTAAGAGGCGGGAATTTTAAGGTAATATTCGACTGTTAAATCTAGGAGTAATAATAAATTCTCTAATATATAGCGTCAAGTCTCAAATAATTTTCAAATTACAGGGTCTATAAAATCCAATTTCTTTCACACCTAACTAAATTAATGAAATGTGCCAATGATCCACAAGGGATTTGAAATATCGTTTTAGTCAATAACACAAAAGTAACATTTAAACGACTGCTACTATATTTTATATTCACTTTAATCTACTGTATATTCAGCGTGGAATTGTATTTTTGTATTTAGTATAAATATAGAAAACAAAATGAAAATATGTTGCAAAACGCAACATATGCAGTTGTTGAAATGCACAATATACGTATATATTTCTTTTCTAACACATTCCTATCCCCTTTCTTTCTTTTCTTTGTACCCTCTAGCTATATCTAATAGGACAGACACACGACAAATAATTAAATAATCAATGGTTACATAATAATTACTGATTTAAAGAAAGAAAGTAAAGTCACAATAAAAAAAAAACTGAAGTGAATGATCTATGAAAAGATACGACATTTCTGTTCAAAAAATAATCATCGTAATTCCTCGACATTAAACAAACATTACTCAAATAAAACCAAGAAAACAGAACGGATCAAATATTCATAATTATCATATATCAAAAAAAAAAAAAAAAAAAAAATCATAAAACTTTTTTTTACACAACACTTCATAACACAAAAAAAGAGCTAAAAACAAAAAAGAAAAAAAAAATCCATCCACATGAAAACCACATAACATACAAAAACCAACCAAAGAATACTCACATTATGAAACCACTGTACGCGAATGACAGGTGGATTAGACCTTATGGAACACTCGAAGTAGACATCACTGCCCTCTGTGATGGCGTCTGGGTCGATGGGTTTGCCCAGTTCCAGCTGCACGACGGGGGTGTCTGGAAGGGGGGAGAGGAGAGAGAGGGTGAGGGTGAGAGAGAGATAGTGGGGGGGGGGTGAGAGAGAGGGAGAGAGGGGGGGAGAGGGGAGTGGGAGTGCATGGTGGTGGGAGAGAGAGAGGGAGTTGGAGTGCGTGGTGGTGGGAGGGAGGGAGTGGGAGAGGGAGGGAGGGAGTGAGAGAGAGAGAGAGAGAGAGAGAGAGAGAGAGAGAGAGAGAGAGTGCGTGGTGGTGGGGTGAGAGAGGGAGTGGGATTGCGTGGTGGTGGGAAAGAGGGAGTGGGAGAGGGAGAGGGAGAGGGAGAGAGAGAGAGAGAGAGAGAGAGAGTGGGAGGGAGAGGAAGAGGGAGAGGAGAGTGGGGGGGAGGGAGAGGGAGTGGGAGAGAGGGAGAGGGAGAGAGTGGGAGTGCGTGGTGGTGGGAGAGAGGGAGAGGGAGAGGGAGAGAGAGAGAGAGAGAGAGGGAGAGGGAAAGGAGAGGGGGAGGGTGAGAGAGAGGGAGGGAGAGGGAGTGGGGGGGGGGGGGGGGGGGGGGGGGGAGAGGGAGAGGGAGTGGGAGAGGGAGAGGGAGTGGGAGTGAGAGAGGGAGGGAGGAGAGGAGTGGTCAGGAGAGTGGATGGGAAGGAGTGAGTTAGAAGGGAGAGAGTGAGAAAGAAAGAAGAAAGAAAGCGAGGGAGAGAGGGAGAGAGAGAGAGAGAGAGAGAGAGAGAGAGAGAGAGAGAGAGAGAGAGAGAGAGAGAGAGAGAGAGAGAGAGAGAGAGAGCAAAGGACAGAGAGAGAGAGAAAGAGAAAGGAAGAGAGAGAAAAGAGAAAGAGATAGAAAGAACAAGAGAGATAGAAAGAACAAGAGAGATAGAAAGAACAAGAGAGATAGAAAGAACGAGAGAGATAGAGAGATAGAGGAAGAAGAGAGAGAAAACAATAAAGAAAGCGAGAGAGAGGAAAAAAAAACAATAGAGAAAGCGAGAGAGAGTATAACAGAGACAGCAAAAGAAAGAAAGAAAGAAAGAAAGAAAGAAAAAAAAAAAAACTCCCAGCACAACACCCACCACCAATAACCATCGACACACACACACATATATATACATATATACTCAGCTCAACAAGACAGAAAAGACCCATCACGTACAATGGACCTCCAGCTTAACCGAATCCGTCCTTCGAGCGTGAGGTATAGCTGGGTTGACAGCAAGACAAGCCACGGTCACTCCATCCAAATCTCGGTCAATTTCCAACGTCAATGCGGCTGTGGTAACGTTTCCTCCGTCTTCCACCTGTAGGGACGGTTATAAAGAGGGAAGAGGGAGGGAGGAGGGAAGGGGAGGGGGAAGAAGGGGGATAATTATAGTGAGTAAATTGCCGTGTATATATAGTTTTTTTTTTTTTTTTTTTTTTTTTTTTTTTTTTTTTTTTTTTTTTTTTTTTTTTTTTTTTTTTTTTTTTTTTAGTAAATTGCCCTGTACATGTTTTTTTTTCTTCTTTTTTTGATGGGTTAGGTGCCTTACTATCTATTATATGCTAATACCTTGCCATGGAATTATGGTGTTGTAACGTCTAACAGAGCCTATAAAATGAAATCTGAATACGTAATTATCTGTAATTACCTGCAATCGGCTGTGGAAAGGTAAATACACACGTAGGCCCAACAATACGGTAAGGTAAACAAACCGTGATGTTTTAGTGGTATTATAAGCTCTATTGATTTCCTAAAACTTATAGTAAAGACATAAAACCATAAATAGACGGTCCTTGACAGTGTAATAACTATTTTTTTACACCTGATTTCCACACGAACTGATATACTATATGAGTCACACGGTACCTTACCTTTCTAATAAATTATATATATTTATCAGAAAAAAATAAAGTACCGTATGACTCATAATACACTGGCTACACAGTCATGACGTCATGAATCAGGAGATATTATGAATCGGATCATTAAAGTCAAACAGAATATCATATCTATTATTTTGTCTGATTTCTGGCATTTTGATATTGATGTTCATTGCTACTTTATTATTGATAGTAATCGTTGGTGACGTTATTAATCTTTGAATCATATCTTATCGTTTCTCGAGTTCAAATCACTATAGTAAATTTTATCACTATAGTAAATCTTAGATACTCATCGTGTTTATTATAATCGGGATGAACATGTACAGTATCTTTTTATAGTAAATATAAACTAGTTTCTGCTTCTGAAGAAAAGGATTGTAAGATTAATTTAATGTTTCATTGTTTTTTCCTTTTCTTCTTCCTTTGTTTCGTTTTCTTTTTATTATTCTCCTCCTCCTAGCCTCTTTTTCCTCCTGCTCCTCTTCCATTTCCTCCTCCTCCTCCTCTTCCTCTTTTTCTTACTATTCTCCTGCTTTTACATCTCCTCCTCCTCCTCCTCCACTTCCAACCACCACCACCTCCCCCTGCTCCTCCTCCTCCTCCTCCTCCTCTTTCTTCTTCTTCTCCTCCTTTTCTTTCTTCTTCTTCTTCTCCTCCTCCTCCTCCTCCTCCTCCTCCTCCTCCTCCTCCTCCTCCTCCTCCTCCTCCGTCTATCAAAATCTCCAATACCTTCCTCACCTCTTTTGCTAATCTGTCTTATATCATACATATCTTACAAAATAATTATATGATCACATTACACAAGTAACTAAACCAAAACACATTTCCCAGAAAATTATCAAATAATGGTATAGATACATATGTATATAAGAAAAAAAGAATAAATGGAGAAATATTTCATAGGCCTATATACCGAGATCTTTATATCTTAATTAAACCTGGAACTCTTAAGTAAAGAGTTTTTTATTCCCCAAGGGATAGTTTGTGAAAGAGGGTTTTCTAATTAACTTTATTTGAAAACTATTTCTTTTGCAGGAAACTTTGATTTCTTATTTTTAGAAGTTTTATTTTTTCTCGCTTTTACACATTCCATTAAAAAAACGTAGTGCT
>BOPN01004806.1:37500-40000 GCA_017312705.2 Penaeus japonicus
TCTCTCTCTCTTCTATTTCTCTCTCTCCTTCTCTCTCTCTCTCTCTCTCTCTCTCTCTCTCTCTCTCTCTCTCTCTCTCTCTCTCTCTCTCTCTCTCATATCAATATTTGTTTGCTCCGCTATTTTTTCCTACTTATTTCCTTTCTCTCTCTTCGCTTTTTCAAGCTCATTACATTCAAAAGATCAAGAACATTCCATCTTAATCGATCTTGGTAAATGCGTAAACAATTTGACATTTCCTTTAGTAATGAGAGTATGTCACCCAGAGAAAAGCAGATTTGTCACCCTTTGTTAGCATTGGTGTTGAATAAATAATTTTGTAGTGTGTATTTTTTGTTGTTGTTGTTGTGGTTGTTGTTGTTAAGAATAAACTGAGATAAAAAATCTAAGGAAAATAATGGTCATTCATGGACCATGTATTAAGAGAGAGGATTTAGTCTGTAATTAAGTGTTCGACGATAGGCCTATCTGAGCCAAGGAAAAAAAATATAAAATATAAAACTTTTTTTTTCAGTGACAATGTTTTATGCCTTGATTCGTGGTCTATTTGTACTCAACTCTAGGATCGAGTTTTGTTTCGTCGACATTTTCCTATCTATCTATCTATCTATTCATGTATCTATCTATCTTTTGCTTTATGCATTAGTTGATAATTGTTCCTTTCTATCTAAAATGTCTCTCCACCTATTTTCTTTTTATTTCTCTGTGTCTTTATATTTCCGTCTCCTATCTTTATCTATCTATCTTTTTTTCTCACTCTTTTTCTCCTTCGCTTCTTCTATCTTTTTTTTTCCATTTATCTATCTCTTTATCTTCTTGTTTATCACTTTCATCTCTCCCCTTCTACCTATCTTTATTTTTTTCTTCCATTTTCTATCCTCCATATATTCCCTGCATATTTCCTGTTTCTTTTCTTATCACCCTTTTCATTTCCTTCTTTCCTCTCATTTTCCCTTATATCTTTCTCGTTTTTTTTTCTGACTATCTCTCTCTCTCACACTCTCACCCTCACTCATTCACTCACTCTCACTCTCTCTCTTTCTCTCTCTCTCTTTCACTTACTCTCTCTCTCTCTCTCTCTCTCTCTCTCTCTCTCTCTCTCTCTCTCTCTCTCTCCCTCTCCCTCTCCCTCTCCCTCTCCCTCTCTCTCTCTCTCTCCCTCTCTCTCTCTCTCTCCCTCTCCCTCTCTCTCTCCCTCTCCCTCTCCCTCTCCCTCTCCCTCTCCCTCTCTCTCTCTCCTCTTTCCCCATCATTCTGCCTTCACCCCTTTACTATTCCTTTTATCCCTCACTCCTTTCCATCTCCCTTTACTCCTTACCATTACCCTTTCCCTTTCTCTCTAACCTTCCCCCACCCTCCCCTGTCCTCTCTGCCGTTGCAACTCACTCAACAGCACTCGTATTACATCAAGAGTAAAAACGCAACATGTTTCATATCAACTTCTCTAGACGAGGGGCCCTTTAAAGCACGGTCTGTGACCACAGCGTCTCATTAAGTATTATAATTATATGAAATGAATAAAGAATGAATACATGTAAAAATTCAATAAAATGTATGTATTTGTTAGATGAGGTTGGTAGCCACGCCCCCCCCCCAAAAAAAAAAAAAAAAAAAAAAAAAAGTTTTTTTGTACTGGAAGAAGAAATATGTAAAAATTGTTAATTAGTGTGTAATACTGCTCATTATGACCGAGAGGTTAATACATAAAAACAAACTGGTTCGTGATGAAAATAATAGTTTAGAGAACATTACTCTAGAATACTGTACTTATAACCGCAAAACTTACCTTACATAATACATGTAACTCAGGATACATGCGAAATTATATAGGATACGTATGAAATATGATATATATACGAAATACTTCAGGATACATACAAAATGCTACAGGATACAGAATATACACGGGAAACTACAGGATTCCAGATACATACGAAATACTACAGGACACAAAGGATACACTACAGGATACAGAATATACAGGATAAAACTATAGGATTCCAGATACAAACTAAATACGAAATACTATAGGATACAGATTATACAGGGAAAACTACAAGATTCCAGATACATACGAAATACTACAGGACACATAGGATACACTACAGGATACAGAATATACAGGAAAAAAAACTACAGAATTCCAGATACAAACTAAATACTACAGAATACATACAAAATACTACAGGACACATAGAATACACTACAAGATACAGAATATACAGGAAAAAAAACTACAGGAATCAAGACACACACAAAACACAACAAGACACATCATAAAGAGATACATCACCACCCAATTCCCCCCAAAACTTACCAACAATAGTAAGATTAACGATTCTATACGTGGGCGGCGAGTAGCGGTAATCCACCCTGCACTTGTAGACGCCCTCATCCCTGGCGTGGGCGGGGTCGAGCACCAACACGGGCGGCTCGGAGAGGACGGAAAAGTACGCCCGTTTCCCGAGGGACTCTCCGTCGGTCCATCGCTCCCCCTGTT
>BOPN01004806.1:52500-57500 GCA_017312705.2 Penaeus japonicus
TCCCTCTTCCTCCCTCACCCTCCCTCTCCCTTTCCTTCTCTCTCCCTCTCCCTCCCTTCTACAAAACGAGAGAGAGGAAGAGAATGAATAATCAATACACAATGGCTATTCATGCACTTCAACATACAACACAAACAGCGTGACTAAAAGCCTGTGAATAATATTTTCTCACAATCATGCAATGCAGTTGAGGAAAAGAGGTACTGAATCTTGCATAACGAGGCAGTGCATTGCAAATATGTGGAGATGCAATACATAGTTACTTTATTTTTTCTTTTTAAAAGCCTCACAATAAAGACACATTTAACACTCATTATAAATTCCAGGAAGTTGCTTTGATCCTTAAAAAAAAAAGAGAGAAAAATCTTTAGTATCAAAAGCACTTAATAAAACCAATACCACCCCCCCTCCTCCTCCTCCTTAGCCCTCCCCTCCCCCCTTCCTCCTCCTTAGCCCTCCCTCCTCCTCCTCCTCCTCCTCCTTCACCTTAGCACCCTTCCTCCTCCTCCTCCTCAAGTCCCCCCCCTCCTCCTCCTTAGGCCCACCCCCCTCCCCTCCTCTTCCTCCTCCTTAAGCGCCCCCCCTCAGCCCCTCTCCTCCTTATCCCCATCCCCCTCCTCCTTCTCCTTCTCCTTAGCCCCCCCTCCTCCTCCTCCTCCTCCTCCTCCTTCACCTTAGCACCCCTCCTCCTCCTCCTCCTTAGCCCCCCCTCCTCCTCCTCCTCCTTAGCCCTCCCTCCCCCCTCCCCTCCTCTTCCTCCTCCTTAAGCCCCCCTCCCTCAGCCCCTCCCCCCCTCCCCTCCCATCCCCCGGAGGAACGTGCCGAGGGCCAGGAGGCCTATGGGCTACGAGTTTTAAAAGGGGTTAGTGATGACGATGACCCATGTATTGTAAAGGTCCTCGAAGGTTCTAGAAGAAGTACCTACCTGAGTCGTCCTTCGATCCTGCCGCCGTAGGTCCCAGACTCCAGAAGAGGAGGAAGAGGAAGAGGGGGTGGAAGAGGAAGAAGGAGAAGAGGAAGAAGAGGAGGTTGTGCGAGACTGAGACGGCCATCTATCTTCCAGGAAGAGTTTAGCGAGGTGATGAAGTGTCTCTTTTTCTCTCTCTTTCTCTTTCTCTTTCTCTTTCTCTCTCAGGATGTCCTTGTGTCTTGTCTTTCGATCATGGCGGTGGATTTTGGTTCATTAAAGTCGGTTGATTACCTTTGGATATTTATTTTTCTTTCTATATATATATATTTTTTCTATTTGCACAGTCATCGCTTGTTCTGGATGGATTTGGATATATATTTATGTATTTATTTTATTTCTTTAATTAAGGAATTCGTGTTTCTAGATAGATATTTAACTTGTATCACTTTTCTTTTTTTTTTCTTTTTTTAACTTCTTCTCACGGAGATCCAATTTGTCACCATTACGTATCCTCGGATAATTTATTTTCTTTTTTTTTCCTCCACCTCAAAAAAAGGACTTAGAAACAAACACCGTTTCTCTTCACCCAAAATTTCGGGTATCGAACGCACTTTCTTTCCTTCCTTCCTTCCTATACACACACTAAACCCAAAGCCCCCTCTCCCTCAAACACGAAAGCAAGAGAGAGAGAAAGAAAAAAACAAAACAAAAAACAACACAAACACACAGAGATAACAAGGCCTCGTGCTCGCGTGGCCGAAGGGAGGCGTCGCGAACACCTCCTCTCACGCCGACGGCCAGAGGGCGACTGAGGTCCGCTTGCTCTTCCACGACGGACGCTGCCGCTTCTCGCCGTTGTGCTTCCTCGCCTTATTCGTCTTCTCTCTTTCTCTCTTCCTCTCTCTCTCTCTCTTCCTCCCTCTCTCTTTACTTTGGTTTCGCCTTCTCTCTCTCTCTTTCTCTCTCGCTCTTTCTTTCTCTCTCTCTCTCTCTCTCTCTCTACTTCGGTTTCGCCTCTCTCTCTCTCTCTCTCTCTCTCTCTCTCTCTATACTTCGGTTTCGCTTCTCTCTCTCTCTCTCTCTCTCTCTCTCTCTCTCTCTCTCTTTCTTTCTCTTTCTCTCTCTCTCTCTCTCTCTCTCTCTCTCTCTCTCTCTCTCTCTCTCTATCTATCTATCAATCTACTTCGGTTTCGCCCCCTCTTCCTCTCTGCATTTTTTTTCCTTCTTGCTCCGCCTCCTACTCTTCTTTCCTTTTCTTTTTCGTCTTTTTCTTCTTCTTTTTTTCTTCTTCCTTTTCTTCTTTTCTTTCTTCATCTCTTTCTTCTTCTCTTTCTTCTTACTTCGCCTCCTCCTCTTTTTCTTCTTCCTCTTCTTTTTTTTCTTCTTTTTCCTTCCTCTCTTCTTTCCCCTTTACTTCTCCATATCCTTATTTTGTTATTATTATTATTGCACCATCTACTTGTTCGCTATTTACTTTTTTTTCCAATTCCACTCCCTTCTCTTTTTCTTCTTTATTCCTTTTCTACTCCTCCTTCTCTTCCTCCTCTTCTTCCACTTCCAATCCCTTCTCTTCTTCTTTATTCATTTTCTGCTCCTCCTTCTCTTCCTCCTCTCCTTCCAATTCTACTCCCTTCTCTTTTTCTTCTTTATTCATTTTCTCCTCCTTCTCCTCCTCCTCTTCTTCCTTGCCTCCTCTCCCTACGCGGCTCCACCTCCTCCCTTCTGTCTTCTCGTTCTTCTTATTATGGATCTTTTTTCTCTTCCTCTCCTTCTATCCTCCCTTTCTCTTCCATTTTCTTTTTCTTCTTTCTCTTCCTCTTCCTCCTTCTCCTCATTTTCCTCCTCCTCCCCTTCCGCCTCCTTCTCCTCCTCCTCCCCCTCCTCCTCCTCCTCCTCCTCTTCCACCACCACCACCACCACCACCTCCTCCTCCTCCTCCTCCTCCTCCTCCTCCTCCTCCTCCTCCACCACCACCACCACCACCTCCTCCCTCCTCCCTCCTCCTCCTCCTCCTCCCTCCCCCCCCTCCTCCTCCCTCCCCCCCCCCCCTCCTCCCCCCCCCCCTCCCTTCCCCCTCCCCTCCCCCCCCCCCCCTCCTCCTCCCTCCTCCCCTCCTCCCTCCTCCCTCCTCCCTCCTCCTCCTCCTCCCTCCTCCTCCCTCCTCCTCCTCCTCCTCCTCCTCCTCCTCCTCCTCCTCCTCCTCCTCCTCCCCCTCCCCCTCCCCCTCCCCCCCCCCTCCTCCCTCCCCCCCTCCCCCTCCCTCCCCCCCCTCCCCTCCCCTCCCCTCCTCCCTCCCCTCCTCCTCCTCCTCCTCCCTCCCCCTCCCCCTCCCCCCCTCCCCCCCCTCCTCCCCCCCTCCCTCCTCCTCCTCCCCCTCCCCCCCCTCCTCCTCCTCCTCCTCCTCCTCCTCCTCCTCCTCCTCCTCCTCCCCCTCCCCCTCCCCCTCCCCCACCTCCTCCTCCTCCTTCTCCTCCAGCTCCTCCTCCTCCTCCTCCTCCTCCTCCTCTTCCTGCACCCTCCAAGGACAAAATACCAGAGGAATGCCCTACAGGGAAGGATGACTTGTTAATTACAGGTTACAAACGTTATCTTTATTAATAAGGAATATGGTTCATAAGAATTATAAACGTATTGATAAATATTTCTATGATTATTTAAGATGTTTAACCTTATTACTTCACAGATATATAGGCCTACTTCAGTTTTTTTATGATTTTCGTATTTCCTGATTTGCAATTAAGTTTTTTGACTAGTGCATGTATTAATAAGATGATAAATAGTGTAATAGTAAGATAAAATCGAATGGAATAAATACACACAAAAAAATATCCGGGTCCTAAAAGTGTTTGATGTAAATTTAACCTTCTGTTAAATGCATGCAATTAACACACCATCACGTCCAGGACCCTTATTCCTTATTCAACGATGCTGTTATGACATGCATAGATATTTGATAGTGCTTTCTCTTGCAGGTTGAGTATTTTGCAACCCTTTAGTGCCTCAGTATTATCAAAAGTTGAATATACAACCCGACAATAAATCATTTTATAAATTCCATTCTATCATGCGGGAAGTTCGTTATGTATTTAGATCTTACATTGATGATTATTTAAGTCTAGTAACTAACATTTAGCTCAGAGAAAACAATACATTTTTTTAAAACCCATTGCTCACCTCCCACCTCAAAAAAGAAAAAAGAAAAAAAAAAAGTAAATCAACGTTTTTTTCATTTTTATAATCTTATCTGATCTTCTAGTATATTCCATATGGGACTCTGTTGATATATATAGTAAAAATAGTTCGTCTAGTTCCATAGTATTAATATTCGTCCATATATTTTATATGTATTACTTATAAGTAAGTAGAATAACACAATTATCTAACCTGACACTTATAAACAGATACTTATATCACTACAGCATTATCTATTAACTATAGATACAGAAAGTAAACGAATATGATAATAATGATGATAAAGAAAATGGATTTATTATTATGAGAGTTTTCATTCCAGAATTATGAATAAAGGTTTGATTACACACTGATTAAAGAGTTTTATATTGGAAACACAATTCCATTCGTGTTTACTCTATGACTCACTTTTATATAATCTTAATTATTCTTTCTTACCATTTTTTTAAAGCAAAGGGAGACATCAAAAGAAAAAGACTTCGATCATTTAAAAAAAAGAGGAAAAATATATAGATGATTAAATAATAACGATAATAATGATAATAAATATGAAATAAAAGAGAATCCGTCAACCCTCCTCTTTCTATAAACTACATTTACTAATTCCACTTATAAGGCATATCCGGTTCTCAGAAATATTAAGAATTAAAGTAACGTTATTCCTACTATCAGAGGACACTTGCAAACAGTTCAGACACAAGCAAGTGCAAGCAAACACCTGTTAACTTTCCCCGGAAGATGATCACTTGAGTCAGCAACTTGCATTGTTGCAATTCCAGTGCTTGAGCAATATCGATTGCACTACGAGTCCAAGGGATAAAAATATGCTAGAAGCTATTTTTTTTAGAATATTTTTATTGTATTGTGTTGCTCGTTTGATCATTTTTGTAATGTTGTT
>BOPN01004806.1:85000-87500 GCA_017312705.2 Penaeus japonicus
AAACAGAGACAGAGACAGATACTGAGACAGGAAGAGAGAGAGAGAGAGAGAGAGAGAGAGAGAGAGAGAGAGAGAGAGAGAGAGAGAGAGAGAGAGAGAGAGAGAGAGAGAGAGAGAAAGGAAACAACAAAGAGAAGAGAAGAAAACAATAAAACGATCACAATTCAAACACACCTCTTCCTAGATTCTAACCGTCGGCTTCAACATCGAAATCGGTCCCAAATCCCCCTCTCACAGAACCCGTTTTACCTTTGAGGATCGAGCTAAGGCGCTGCAACAGGAAACTCAACCGACGGCATCCAGCGAGTTGACTTCTGTTCTTCTAACTGTTACATATTAATGAACCAATCAGAACCGCGTTTCCTTTTACAGAGGGATGCCGACGAACTAGCCAGCATGGCGTGGAGATCGTTTAGTAGTAGCCGCTATGATGAGAAATGTATCGTTCGTCTACCACTTGTTTACGTTCGATCACGTGCAGTCACACGAACGCACGTGGAAGGGGGGATAAACAGGAAGATAGGGAGGAAGGAAGTAGGGCGTGAGATATGGGAGTACGAAATTATTATTATTTTTTTTAATGATTATTAAAGAGACGGGAAGGGGGGAGAGAGAAAGAGAGAGAGAGAGAGAGAGAAGGAGCGAGCGAAAGAGAGAGCGAAAGAGAGAGAGAGAACGAAAGAGAGAGAGAAAGCGCGAAATAGAGAGAAAGAGAGGGAGAGAGAGAGAGCGAAAGACAGAGAGAGAGAGAGCGAAAGACAGAGAGAGGGAGAGAGAGTAAGAGAGAGAGAGAGCGAAAGAAAGAAAGAAAGAGAAAGAAAGAAAGAAAAAGAGGAATTGAAATAAACACAGGCATTCGTAATTATAGAAGCTCATCCACGATCAGCATGCATAATTAATCAAAACGGCCCAGTAATTACAAGAAGCGATCTGTAACCCGAAGAATCCTATAAACAAGATCCACCGCTTAACATTCTCCTAACACTCTCAGACGCCGTAAGTCCTATGACAACGCCGCGTTCATTACACGCCCATGATCCAGAATGCAACTCGTCTCTCCCGGCCGCCTCAACGCCAAGCGAGACACACGAGTTGCTCCTATGAAACAGCAATTGCACTGCACCACAGGTACGACCTCAGCGGTGGGTCGTCCGTATTTGGAGGGGGGGGGGGGGGTAGGGGGGGGTGAGGGCAGCGCGGAGCCGATGATGGAGATAGCGGAAGCCTATATACAAGTGGAAAATAGGACTAAGGGTCGGTTCGTGTGGAGGTATAAAGAAGGGTTCTCGAGTTATACCAAAAGGGGGGTTAGATAAGATGGAGTTATTATTCCAAACGCGGATGTTCTGTTCTACCGCCGAATTCGAGTGATATCTCTAGTGATGTCAGATAGAAGGGAGGACATCAAAATATGCGCGAAATGTTTTAGCTACAGCGGTATAGGCAAAGACCTCGAAAGACTCATGGCTTTGTGGTATCAAGGCGGAGGAATGGCAGGTTAATCCTTCTTGAGACAAGCGCTCCTCAAGATGTTATTTATCTTTCTCCAGAATTCTATAGTGCTGGGATTATAGCACCTCGCTTGATGTGCTGAATCATGAAGACGAAAGCTAAACACTGTTTGGTGTTTTCTTTTACGGACATAAAGGCAGTGACGTTTACATAACTCCTTTGTTATTTATTTGAATACTTCATACGGATCATGTACCTTTCTTTCTCCACTCACACGCGCACACACACACACATGCATATGTGTACACATATATATATGTATATATATATATATATATATATATATATATATATATATATATATATGTGTATATTCATACATACAAACATACATACATATATATACATACATAAATAAATAAATAAATATATATATATATGTATATATATATATATATATGTATACATATACATATGCGTGTGTGTGTCTGTGTGTGTGTGTGTGTGTGTGTATGTGTGTGTGTGTGCGCGCGCGTGTCTGTGTGTGTGTGTCTGTGTGTGTGTGTCTGTGTGCGTGTGTGTACATGCGTGTATGTATGTGCGTGAGTATATGCATACATATATACACATAACCATACACATCATTATTCAGACAAACCATCACACACACATCTCCCATACAAACCCACCCGACCTTTGCAACAATACAGAGACTACACGTTCCCTATGGGTGATTTATTGCACCCATAAATCTTTATCCTCCGTAATCAATCCAAGGGGCGGCACATCACTCTCCTCCCTCGTGTGAAATTACCTCGTGTTGCAGGTTGATTTGCAAGATATGCTGAGAGGAAGTGTGTTCGTTATTGGCTTTCGTTTTGTTTTAATTCTTGTCCTCCTTTTCGTTACCGATGAATGAGAAGATATGAACGTTTATCAGAGTGAACGGTATATGTTCTTGTTACGTTGATAGATGGAAAGGAAGGGCATCAAATTAAGAATATGTGAAAAAGGAAAATAAAGAAAAAGAAGAAGAGAAGAAGAATAA
>BOPN01004806.1:102500-105000 GCA_017312705.2 Penaeus japonicus
GGTGTGTCTTGACCGCTGGAGTTACGGTCAAGATTCGTCGCTTGATTACTGTCTAGACTTTGGGACGTTATGTACACGTGTAATTAGTTTCTAGGAATGTAATGATACTAAATCACGCACGTGTCGGATGAAAGGGTTACAGTTTATTGATAGGTAGGGAAAGAGACGAAGGAAATAAGGTTGCAAGTTTATTTAAGTGGATATTCTTACATATACATACATATATATGTGTGTGTGTATGTGTGTGTATATATGTGTATACAGTATATGCATATATATTTATATATGTATATACATGTTTATATGTATGTATATGTATGTATATATTTATATTTATATCTATATCTATATTATATATATATGTATAATTAAATGTATATATATATATATAATATATATATGTATATATATATAATATAGATATAAATATATATATAACTAAATATATATAATATATGTATATGTAGATGGATATATAGATACATACATACATACATACAAGAGAGAGAGAGAGAGAGAGAGAGAGAGAGAGAGAGAGAGAGAGGAAAGAGAGAAAGAGAGAGAGAGAAAGAGAGAGAGAGAGAGAGAGAGAGAGAGAGAGAGAGAGAGAGAGAGATAAACATTAATGTACACAAACACACACACACACACACTCACACAAACACGTACGTTAGGACGTAGCCAAAACACCGTAGAATCGACATCTCTCTCTTCGAGGACAGACACAGCTCGAAGCGTAGTGAAACCTGTAATTAGACTGCCAGCGAGTGACTGTGGCGAGTGACAGGCGGCCGTGAGACGTGAAGTGACGAGTCAGAGGACAAGGGGCAGTGGCTACAGTGATTGAAGGGGGAGGGGGCAGTAACTGTAGTGGCTGAAGGGAAGGGAAGGGAAGGGGGGGGGGGCTGGACTGGACAGTGAATGAGTGACTGAAAGGAGGCAGTGAAGGAGTGATTGATGGAGGGAGGGGACAGTGACTTTGGTGAGTGAAGGGAAGGAGGGAGGGAGCAGTGAAGGAGTGACTGAAGGAGGGAGGGAGCAGTGAAGGAATGACTGAAGGAAGGAGGGAGCAGTGAAGGAGTGACTGAAGGAGGGAGGGAGCACTGATCGAAGGAGGGAAGGGGACAGAAACCCCCATGTTCCTGTGAAGGGATGATTGAGGTCGCATATAGGACCTCTGTAAGACTGAGGTTAAGCGGACAGAAGAATGATATTTATGGCGTCAAGAAAAATGTTGATGATGTTAGAAGAACTAAAATGGTCGATATATATATCTTTTTAAAACAAAAGATACGACAACTATAATGAAAAATCCCGGCTTATTAAAAAAGCAAAATATTAGAAAGCTTACTGGGCGATAAAACAAAGCGAAAACATCAAAAACAAAATGATACATAAAGAAAATGTAATCATACTTTACGAAAATATTTGAGGAAAGCCAAAGAAAGATGAAAATAAATAAAAAATCCAACGAAAGGAGGGAGAGATAAAAAACCCTGATAAGAACAAGAAACAAGATTGACGGAGAAAGGGGAAAAGGCCGAAAGATATGTCTAAGGCAGAAGCAGGTAGGCTAAGATAAAAAAAAAAAAAAAGAAGAGAGATAAGACATAACAGGATTCAGGGAAAGGTCTCGAGAAAGTTGAAGTTAATGGCGACTCAACAAGTAAACGCCTATTCCTTAGAAGATGGATATTGGGAGAGGAAAATGGCTGTTCAATCCCTTTTAGGACTCGGCTCCGTGACGTATTTGCCAACACGACTGATGGTGCGTTTGAAAGGAAAATAAAGAAATAGGGAGAAAATGAACATGCATACATAGAGAGATGTTTATTGATATATATATATATATATATATATATATATATATATATGCATATATACATATATATATATAGATATATATATAGAGAGAGTGTGTGTGTGTGTGTGTGTGTTTGTGTGTGGTTGTGTGTGTGTGTGTACATGTAATTAATTTATCTAAATAAATATTTAAACACATACACACACACACACACACACACACACACACACTTCACACACACACACACACACACACACACACACACACACACACATATATATATATATATATATATATATATATATATATATATGTATATATATATGTATATATATATATATATATATATATATATATATATATATATATATATATATATATATATATATATATATATGCATGTATATATATATATATATATATATATATATATATATATATATATATATATATATATATATATATATATATATATATATATATATATATATATATATATATATATATATATATATATATATATATATATATGTGTGTGTGTGTGTGTGTGTGTGTGTGTGTATGTATATATATGTATATATATATATATATATATATATATATATATATATATATATATATATATATATATATATATATATATATATATATATCTATCTATCTATCTATTCCACGACCGAGCAGCAACCCAGCTAC
>BOPN01004806.1:110000-113603 GCA_017312705.2 Penaeus japonicus
TTTCTCTTGTTGTTTCGAGTTAGACATATTCTTCAGGTATTCCCTTTGATTAAATACGTTATTTCTGACGAAAATTTTATTACGAAATTATTCCTATGTGTTTTGCTTTGTAAACTTGGGGAAATGGATTTGAAGTTTGGTCGTATTTATTATTTGCAGAATCTGTCTGTCTGTCTCTCTCTCTCTCTCTCTCTCTCTCTCTCTCTCTCTCTCTTTCTCTCTCTCTCTCTCTTTTTTCTTTTTTTTCTCTCTCCCCCCTCTTCTCTCCCCCCCCTCTCTCTCTCTCTATCTATCTATCTATCTATCTATCCATCTATTTCTCCCCCTTTCTTCTCTCTATTTTTTTTTTCAAGAACACTACCCTTCTTCCTTCGAACAACAACAACAAAAAAAAATCCAATTCGTTGACACTTCGAAAATAGATATCGCCTTTGTCAAAAGAGAAGGAGAAACGTGATAAAAAAAAAAAAAAAAAAAAAAAAAAAAAAAAAAAAAAAAAAAAAAAAAAAAAAAAAAAAAAAAAAAAAAAAAAAAAAACAGAGGAACATAAACGCCACTTCTTCGATAATAAAACGTCACTCGCCGAAAATCATAAAAAAAATAATGAAAATGAAAAAGTGGAGACGATCCGACGGCAACATACCACTCTCTCCACGCAGTGAAGGGATGTATAAGATAATTCATTGCTTCACGCCAAGAATAACATCTGGGACGACAGAGAGAACACTACCCTTCTTCCTTCGAACAACAACAACAAAAAAAGTCCAATTCGTTGACACTTCGAAAATAGATATCGCCTTTGTCAAAAGAGAAGAGAAGGAGAAACGTAATAAAAAAGATAGAAACAGAGGAACATAAACGCCACTTCGATACTAAAACGTCACTCGACGAAAATCATAAAAAAAGTAATGAAAATGAAAAAGTGGAGACGATCCGACGGCAACATACCACTCTCTCTACACAGTGAAGGGATGTATAAGAAAATTAATTGCTTCACGCCAAGAATAACAGCTGGGACGACAGAGAACCAACATAGAAAGTCAGAGAAGCACAGAGAATGACAGAAAACCACATAAAAACAACACAGAGAATGACAGAAAATAACAGACAATGACAGAAAATAACAGACAATGACAGAAAATAACAGAGAACCACAGAGAATGACAAAAAAACACAGAGAATGACAGAAAACCACAGAGAATGACAGAAAACCACAGAGAATGACAGAAAACCACAAAGAATGACAGAGAACCACAGAGAATGACAGAAAACCACAGAGAATGACAGAGAACCACAGAGAATGACAGAAAACCACAGAGAATGACAGAAAACCACAGAGAATGACAGAAAACCACAGAGAATGACAGAAAACCACAGAGAATGACAGAGAACCACAGAGATTGACAGAAAACCACAGAGAATGACAGAAAACCACAGAGAATGACAGAAAACCACAGAGAATGACAGAAAACCACAGAGAATGACAGAAAACCATAAAGAATGTCATAGAACCACAGAGAATGACAGAAAACCACAGAGAATGACATAGAACCACAGAGAATGACAGAAAACCACAGAAAATGACAGAAAACCACAGAAAAAGACATAAAAAAAACACAGAAAATACCAAAGAACCACAAAGGATACAAGTGAACCACAAACAATGACAAAGAACCCCTGAGAAACCACCGAAAACCACAGAAAAAAAAATAACAAAGAACCACGAAAAGAGGGACATAAAACGACACAAAATAACAGAGAAAAGCATAGAAGCGTTCACGGGCGTTACCAGTCACCACCTGTCCTGTGGCTTGAGTTATGACCTGTTCTCGCCGCGGGAGCAGATACCTCGAAGTCTGTGACCTCGTTTATCTTTACGGGCTCGGCGAGAGGCCATTTCCTGATAAGAGTTTGAGATAGATAGCATTATAGCGTGACAGATTTTTTACCTGAAGTCTGTGACCTCGTTTATCTTTACGGGCTCGGCGAGAGGCCAGTTCGTGATAAGAGTTTTTTTTTTTTTTTTTTTTTTTTTTTTTTTTTTTTTTTTTTTTTTTTTTTGCCTTATTTGGTCAAAAATAAGAGTTACGAGGAAATGTTAGGAAAGATTGGAATCCGAACAGGTTTTATGATATTTGTCTATGAATATTCGTTTCAATGATAATTGAAAAAGTTTTGAATGAAAAAAATAGGGATATAATTACCGTACTTCGTATTGCTTTTAGTCACGATTATATTCATCTATAATTTTTCAAAGCGAATAAAGGTAAAAACCATCACCCGAAACCGTGTATAGCTTTTGCAATACAGTGAAAATAGTTGAACGTCGAGGCCCTGCAATTGAAATACTGTTGCTTCTGCGTAACGAATGCGTCTGGCATGCGCTTTAGGGTATCGTGGCATTAGTAATTCGGACTTCACCGAAGGACATCACATTGTACTGACTCTATATTCACTTTTTTTTTAGTTGAGTGACATTCCTCTACTGCTTTAATAGAGATGGCAGATGTATCTTGTTTTTTTTTATTTTTTTATTTTTTTTCTTTTTTTCTTTTCTTTTTTTTTCTTTTTTCGTTTTTTCTTTTTCTTTTTTTTCTTTTTTTCTTGTTTTTTTATTCTCTTCTTCAAGGTACTGTAACTTTGGATTATGCTTTCAGAATAATGATTTTGCTTCTGGGAAATAGTTGAATTGATATTATTTTGCGAACAATATGATGATAATGATAGTTCGATATATAATGGATATTATCATTCGCGGGATATCAATCTCTATTTAAGAATATCTTAAAGTTAGTGAAATTGATAATCATAGGAGAATGAAGAATATTACATGATAATGATGAATTAATGATAGAGATAATATCTTCAGTTTAAGTATCTATAAAGAGAGAGAGAGAGAGAGAGAGAGAGAGAGAGAGAGAGAGAGAGAGAGAAAAGAAATAGAACAAATAACAACATCAAGTTGGGAAAGGTGGATAGAAAAGCAAATAATGGAATAACGGAACAGGATGAGAAAGAAAAGAAGAAGAAGAAGAAGAAAAAAAAGGAATATAACAAAGAAAACCTAACAATGGAAATAAACAAAGGGAGACAATATTTCTCCCAAGAAATTCTGCCCGGTTCATAAGTGTCATTTTTCACAGTGGACACTTTGTCAATGGATAACACTGACTTAATCCTCCAAATAAGAATAAGAAGAATAGAGAGAGAGAGAAAGAGAGAAAAAAATACATATATACTTTTTTCTTTTCCTTTTCTGATATAGTGTCACATCCGCAATGACTAAGTCAGTCATATATAAATCTGTATTTTATTTTATTTTTTTTATTTCTTTCTTTTTTATATTTACGTTGATTTTCATCTGCATACGCAATGTAAGTAACGGGGATTACCTCTGGTTTGTAATGTCATGCAGAAACATGATAAAGAAATGAAATGGAGGGGGAGGAGGGGAGGGGAATCAGAGAAGGAGAGAGAGAGAGAAAGAGAGAGAGAGAGAGAAGGAGAGAGAGAGAGAGAGAGAAAGAGAGAGAGAGAGAGAGAGAGAGAGAGAGAGAGAGAGAGAGAGAGAGAGAGAGAGAGAGAGAGAGAGAGAGAGAGAGA
>BOPN01004807.1:0-7500 GCA_017312705.2 Penaeus japonicus
CACGCACACACACACACACACACACACACACACACACACACACACACACACACACACACACACACACACACACACACACATACATGTACATATATACATACTTATACATACATACGTAAACATGCACATACAGACACATACATAGATAATTACATTTAAATAAATGCATACCTATATATACATATAAATGCACATATACGTGTGTGCACAGATATAGTAAAACAGTTACCATAGGAATGAAATCAATTCATGTGTGTGTATGTGTGAGTATGTATGTATGTATGTATATATATGTATATGTGTGTATGTATGTATGTATACACACCTTTAAACACACAAACACAAACACAACTCTCCGATACATACCATTTTCATGCAGCAATGGTATTTGGAAATCGATTTTCTTTCTTGGATTAATTGCAAGTGTAAACACAACCAGCGCGCCTTTTTTTCACTCGCGGCTCGAACGTACGCGCTCGTAATTCCCTTGACCTGCGCGCAAGGGCTTTTGACCTGAGACTCCCTCAGCCTCATGGGTTGTCTTTGCGAGAAACGTCCTGTCGTGAGAGATCAAGCTTAGTAAGCACCAAGACAAGCTGTTTTCCTTAGGCTTTGTTAAAATCCCTGAATGACAGTAGCTAGTGTTTGATTGTAGAAGAGGTGACCTGACCTGACCCAAGCGAGGCCCTCGTGCTGTTTGTTTTTGTATGAGTGAAGGCATTTGGTTCACTACAATACTAATAAGTTTGTTTGTTTGTTTTTTAACAAATCCAAGCACCTAAGCCAGTAGAGACCGCGTGGACGATCAATGAAATAAAAAAAAATGCTGATCTCATACGCCATGTATTAGGCTTATATAGGACGAAATATGAGCAGTCTAGCATGCAAATACATCGCTCCTTCATTTCCTTTTAGTGAATACAGTATTCACCCTTCGCATTGCAACCATTAGAACGAAGTGACATCTCCCCAGACTGGAAATATTGAAAGGAATATCAAATTAGCATGGAAGGTTTAGTCGTTCCCTTCCCCATGGCAACAGGTAGTCGTATACCGGTTCTAAGAAACCCTTCTTTTTGTAGAAAAAAAGAAACCGTCTGCGGTATCAGTGCTTTTGGAGCCTTGATTTGAACAGCTGAGATAAAACCGCCATGTCGAGACCGCAACCCACGTGTCTCGTTATTACGTAGATAGATAATGGTGATGGAAAAAAACTCGGCTCAACGCATTCGGACGATGGCACTTGAAATGATGTAATAGTTAAGATGATTTTGATAAGTAATTTCGCCAATAGTGGAGGCGCGTACAATCTGACATATCTATTTTTTTTCTTCTTTCTAGTAGTGAGAGGTATATATAAACTATAAACTTTAGCTTTATATGATCGTTCATATTCCGTGAATTTCTTATCAATGATCCGGACGAGGGAATAGGTCCTCATGCAATACAAAGGCTAAATAACCAATGTTGGAAAGCTATGTGTTTCATTTGTCTATAAACATAAGAATACATATACCATTCCTCTTACGAATGACTAATGTCAGAGTACAGAAGAGTATTGAATATTAATGCAATATAGGTGCACTCCAGTGCAGCATAAAAATACAAACGATGTGACACGCACGCATATGCAAGGAATTTCACGTTACACACATACATCTACACCCACACATACCTCCCCACCTCAACAACCCCCACCAAACCCAAACCTCTCACAAACCCCCTCCCCCGCGACTTTTCAGAAGCCTGCGTCGCTCCCTCCCGGACGGCGCGAGCACGAGCCCGAGCGAGACGGCAACCTCACGCATTATTGGAATGGTGGAGGAGGCGGTGGCACGACGCGTCGAGGGAGAAGCTCCATCCACACAGGGAGAAGAAGCGCTTTTCACGCACGGCGGCTGGCTCGCTCACCTCTCCCTAGCTCCTCGTGGTCCCCCGGCTCCTCGCGAACCTCGCAAGATGCCCAACATCAAGATCTTCTCGGGCTCGTCCCACCCCGACCTGGCACAGAGGGTCGTGGATCGCCTTGGCATTGATCTGGGGAAGGTCGTGACCAAGAAATTCTCCAATTTGGAGACCTGGTGAGCACGCACTGGCCTTCTGTTCGCGGGGGCTCCTCAGTAAGGGTTTTTTAGGGGGCCTTACTGTCCAGTTTTCGTAGTGTTTTATCTATATACTCTCCTCTCTTGCCGAGTTTTATCTCCGGAGCAGCATTTCGGCGGAGGTCGTGCTCTTATCTGGAAGCATGAGGTTTGACGGTTAGGTTCTCCTCTTCGCTGGCCTCCTAAAACCCCTTCACACGCAATGTCAGCGGGGTTAGCTCCCTCCCCGATTGAAGTGAGGAAAGGGAGTCGACATTGACGTCTGTGGAAGTGCCAAATCGTTTTTAATTAGTTAGAAAAGGCGACATAGAAGGGGGAGGAGAGGGCCGCGCGCGCAGCGACGGCCAGTAAGTCATTATGTCATCGTGTCGTCAATTATATTCATTATCAACTTGATCCCGTCTCTAATTGTCAATTGTTTGGTTATTAATTCTCTTATTGGGCGCTTTGTAATTATCCGCGACGTGTCATACAAGCATTAGATGTCTTCGTCGAGTTTGGACACCGTTCTTGTGAAAGATTAGGGATCAGGTAGATGAATCGGTAAGGACGAAGGCATGGGTTGAGTCCGTAAGTAAGATGAGCAGGAGAGAGTCGGTAAATCAGCTGATTAATCAGCTGATGCAACAGGGAAAGCAACTTGGTCTGCAGTGAGGTGGTGTTTGCTGTTGCAGTTTGATTAAGGGCTAGAGATGAACTTGCTTGCCATGCTTGCCATTGCAGATGCATGGTGAGAGGAGAGGCTTTGCATGCATCACCAATTGCATACTGAATAGAGAGACCAGATCACATGGTTTTCTTGTAGATATTTTGTTTTCAGAAGAAGCTACTGCAATTTCTTTTGTTTGTTCATTTTTATATGAATTGAGTTTTTTGTTTATTACTGTTTATTATTTTTAATTAATTTCAGAAATGGTAATTATTTTTAGCACATTTTGATAGCCTAATTTTATTTGTTAGATTTTGCAGATATTCATATTTGAAATTCATTTTGTTGAAAAGCAAATTATATTATACATATTTATTCATCCATTTCAGTAATATAGAATCTTTTTTTCACTAGAATTGGGATGATAAAGTCATTGCTTTTAAAATTTTGCTTTGCCAAATATCAAGTAAATGGTTACATAGGTTACGGGTGGGTAGGTCGATGCTAAGGGTGCAATTTTATTCCTGGACCCAGAA
Organism: Penaeus japonicus; assembly: GCA_017312705.2. NCBI lineage: Eukaryota > Metazoa > Arthropoda > Malacostraca > Decapoda > Penaeidae > Penaeus > Penaeus japonicus. The sequence goes on from BOPN01004807.1 coordinate 3,288, forward strand.
TCTGCTGACCTTGACGACTGGTATCCTACCCTGTCCCACATCTCGTTTGTCCTCTCCTGAAAGGTTGTCTGTTTTAGCAAAGGAAAAGTTGTCGGGGAAAAGACCTTTAGATCGTAGGGTTGTAGAGGAAAGACTGATAGATGTGGTATGCAAATGTGGTGTTGGTATTGTGTGTAGATAGTATTTTTAGGTAAAAGGGAAGGCTTAAAAAATTGGGAGAATTAATGATTGCTCTTTAGCCTTGGCAACTGTGTCTACAGGATTAGAGGCAGACCTGCCCTCAGGCTATTCCCAAGGGATGTCAGATGGAGAAATCCTTCTGTCTGAAATTGAACCCTATATTAATTTGATATTTAGACTTGGATAATCAGTAGTGTATATATGATATATAAGGAATTCTCTCCTCCCCCCCCTCCCCCTTCCCCCCACAATTATATCTTGTGCAAATTGACAAATGGGCTACTTTAGGCTACTTGTCCCAGCAACATAATTAAGAAGTACCCAAGTCTGGGCATCATGTTACATAATCTGTCTGATTTGAGGTTGCTTGGGTATTTCAGGTTTTAACCTATACCTTTTATTCAGAGATATTTTCTTTTTCTTATGTCTTTCTGTATGGGTTTATTTATTATAGTCGTAGTATTATTCACCAATATAGAACAAAGCTCAGTGTTTTATTTCTAGAGAGTAGTAATAATCATAATATATATATTTTTACATTAATTGACTTTATTTTAGGTGCCTTCTTGTTGGGAATTCAGGTGATATATTAGGAATCCTTCTTGTAGGGAATTTAGTTGAAGCTAAGAAAGAAATGGTACCTGATAAGGATTATATTGTCTACTGCTATAGGCCTAACAGAGTTGCCAGTGTTTGTGGGACAGCAGAATTAGAGACAATCTTTTTTATGTGGTTTCATAGTTTTGTTTGGATACAAAGCACAGTTATTTTTGGGTACTACTAGAAAGGAGAGGGAAGGTTAGAATATATATGGATGATAAAGGTAATGGTGTTAGGATATTGTTTAAATTGTTAAAATTTGTTTTTTTCACTGATTTCAGATTAAGTGCTTGTAAAAGCATTCTGCTATGTCATTAGGGCTGAGTAGTAATATGATATTAAATGATTGATGTATGATTATCTGTATGATTACTTAGTGTGATCCTTATGATTTTATATTGAACATTGAAAGTGTAATTATTCTTGACAGGAGCAGTATGAAAAATCCAAGCAACATATACATCTTTTTTGTATTACTCATATAGATTACCTTGTCGATTTCTATGGGTTTAAACTTATCTTGTGATGAATATTTATATTTCATTTGTCTTTCTTGACCCATAAAGAACATAGCATATCAGTAGTTGTTTTCAGGTGTGTGTACACACTGGATAAAACCTGGCAAAATTTATAAGGGGAAAAAATATAAAGATATGTTTATCCACATTAGAGAAATTTTAGCTGAAATAATTAGTTATGTAACAAAACATAAAAAATGTGTTTTAACCATCCTGTTTATGCATAGAGCTCTAAAGTTTATTTTCTTATAAGGGTTAATAGTTGTTTCTTTGTGTTTGTTTTTCTTGTTTCTCTGTCATGTCATGGTTGATGTTGTTCAGAATGTTATTTATCATAGGTGCATCTGTTTTGATTTGATATTCATACTGTTACATTTTAGTTAGTTGTGAAGGGATAGACGACACAGAGAAATGAAAATCATGCATCATTCATTGTCAGGATTTATCCAGTCACTTCCTCTGTCTCCCTCTCCCCCTCCCCCTCCCCCCTATCAGGTATTTGATGACTGACCTTAACTGAGGGAGATACAAAGAGGACCAGCTTTCAATGAATATTTTTCTGAATCTCTTTTAAGCATTGTTTTTCCTTTATATTATCAAAGTCTAGGCAACTGCTTTTGCTTCCATGAGCTCCTTTAATGCATGCGTACACAAGGTCTAGGTAAAAGAATAGTATTGTATGTGAGAATTTCTAAGGTTTCTGGTACCAGCATGCCACTGTTGCCAACTCAGCCTTAAGGTTTTGTTATATGCTTTAAAATCCAGACTTTACTATTGTAAATGTTTTTATATAAGCCTAAGGATACTTCTATTTATACACACTTAGGTGCATACACATATATTCATAACCTTTATATGAATTGCTTAGATGTTATTTCTATGTACGAGTGCGATTTAGAATATGAGTAAAAGCTAGTTACATTTACATTTTTACTCGGTGCAAACTCGGTAGTTCTAATGCCTAGGGTGTGCTTCTTCCAGTGTGGAGATTGGGGAGAGTGTACGCGGCGAGGATGTGTACATCGTGCAGAGCGGTTGCGGGGAGATTAATGACAACCTCATGGAGATGCTCATCATGATCAACGCTTGCAAAATTGCCTCCGCGGCCCGAGTAACGGCAGTCATTCCATGTTTCCCTTATGCTAGACAGGACAAAAAGGATAAGGTTTGTCTATGTGCATATTTCAGGGCCCTTTTTAGAGTTTTACTTCGCATTATTATCGTTAATTTTCATTGAGTATTGCTTAGGAGATTTTGCTATATATGTCGTTTAGGATTTTTTTTCCTGTATTTGCGTAAACAGTTCTTCATTTAGTGGTGGTGGTTGAAACCTCATGACATGCCTTATATACACACACAAATATCTGTAGATGGTAGTGAGCATTGAAATATATATTGATATTATCTGTAAATGAATTATTTCCATCTAAGTGCACCCAAAAATTTAAATGAATTATTTCCATCAGAGTGCACACAAAAATTTAAGTGAATTATCAGTGGTGCAAGACACACAACACTATGGCATTCATTTAAATTAGATTTAATGGAAAGTTGTCTTTCTTTTATAAACTAGAAATTATGATATTTAGCCTGTCTGTTACAAGTATTTCTTTTGTTATTGAATAGCCTCCTGTTTGATGCTAGACATTATCTAAGGAAATGTGAGCTAGAACTAAAGGAATAAGTTGTGCGTAAATTTTTTATTAGGACAGTTAGAATACAGGAACTTAAAATCTATTATTATGACTTAGATTAAAAGTTCAGTTCAGTTTGGTTATTTAAGAACTTAAGTGGTTAAGCTGCATGAATGTAAAGTAGGCTGTATGTTGACAACCTGTTAAATGTTAAGTTAACTTCATTAAGTTATGGGGAAATGCATGTGTAATAATCACTAGGAAGTTATTATTAAGTTTTAATTACTTTAGATTTTAGATTGGATGTATAATCTGGTTAGGTGATCTACATGTTTGTTAAAATCAGTTTGAGACCGTTTTTCTTTAGATGCTTGATGTATTTTTCTATTATCTTTGTATAATGTCATATGCCAGACATCTGAAGCTAATTTTAAGTAGTACTGAATATCACTAAACAATCTTACCATATTATTGTCAGAATTTTATGGTAATACATATTGTCTACATCTGAGAAATATTGTCTTTAATTTGCTTTGATGAACTGATGCTATCAAACTATATCATTGTTTTTCTAATTGTTATAAGTAACTGTATGAACAGAATACCCTTTTATATATTAGTTTCATATTATACTAAATAGGCTAAGCTCTGCATGCCCTTGAAACTCAAATGATAGATTTAATCCTGGAGTTTATAGCCGGGGTCAAGGGAGGAAACGCATCAGCATCTCTGATTGGCTAGCATTATAAGTGTTCTTGCCTCTGATTGGCCCAGTTCTTAAAAGGGCCAACCAATCAACTCCCAGAATGCCACAAATGCCAACCAATCAGCAAATGGGATGCCAACCAATCAAGTGTTGGATTGGAATCTTCTCTAGACCTCGGCTATCTACCACCATCGTGTCTCGATCCTGAACTTTAGCTATGGGTATTTAGGCTTGAATTATGAGCTTCGGTTTTTATGTTTCATAAATGAAGTGGTTTTGCTTGTATCCCTTTTCTTTTAATTTTTTTTTTTTTTTTTAAGTTATGTTTTTAAGTTTGCATCTGAAATGTCAATTTACAAAGTTGTTAGATTAACTGAAATTGCACGTCAGGGATTGTCTGTCCGTGACTTTAACATAGCATGCATTTGACTCTAATGGCTTGGCTTTTTCAGGAACAGGTGGCATATAGGCCTCTAGTAAGTTTCTCTCCTTGAATAGTTATTTTTTTCTATGTTGTGCATGTACTGTACTTGTTTTAAAGATGATTTAAGGATTCTGTAATTGTTCAAGATGTT